>KZ072064.1:90084-123878 GCA_002091845.1 Anopheles cracens
ACGCTCGTGTATTCCACACAGGCACACTAGCGTTATTACGATTTACTGCCACCGTGGCGAGATAGTGTTCACTGTGGGAGCTTTTTTAAGTTAACTCCTGAACAGAACCGTACAGGTCTGGAGGGTCCCACTACGGGAAAGATACACACAACAGTTTGAACAATGCGGCTCACCCTCTGCTCGAGAGCGTGTGTGAGCTGGGGAGTGTGCGTTCGGAAAGGCCAATAATTTATTAGTCCCAACGTCGGAGCCCGGTTCGGTAGCATGTTTCGCTTCTCGCTTCTTTTTCGCTACACGGCACCGAACCTGAAGCGGAGCGAACAACCAGTTGAACGTCCAGCGGTGGGTAGTTTTCCGACAGCGAGTCCTCCGTGCCCCGTGACAGTCCACACCGAAGCACTGAATCATTCCGAAGGGTTTTGGGCAAGATTGCACCTGGAAACATGATACATGTTTTCCGGATTATGATAAACGACAAACCACCAAAAGCTGACCGCAGCTTTGATGGTGCACGTGTGTGGGCAAGAGAGCGACTTCCGGGGCCCGGTGCAGGGTCCGGTTAGAATATTTATCATACCGGTGGCCATCCATTCTCCCCGTTCGCTCACAGCAGAATCGCTCGCCTTAAAGGACATGCGTCAAATATGTAAAAGACGCCGGAAAGGAAATGAGAGGAGCTGTGTCACCTGGCGCGATTCGCTTTCGGTAGGCGAGTGAATGAATGAGCAGGGACCTCAACTGCAGATGTGTCTGATTGGAACTTTTTTTTTTTAGCTTACAGTCATGCACACGCAGGTATCATTACTAGCTACTGATTTTCGTTCACATTTTTTTGTGCGACACCAACCCCCAAAGTTGTTCCTAATACGCTAAAATTAACCGAAACCCCAATCCCACTGCAGCGCGCTCACGTTCGCCGTGCCGTTCACTGCAGTGGTGAGCGGAAATTTATGGTGATCTGTTTAAATTATAGGCCGCTTACGACGCAGTTGCCACGCTGCCATACGCTATAATGCGCTTAAACTAATTTTGGGCGGGTTCGTTTTTTTTGTTTTTTTCAACCTTGCCAACAGCAGCTGCGGTATCAATTTTCGATATAAATCCACGCTACTGTTGCATTAAACATTCAGCGCAACACAGCACGCGAAACAGCATCGTGGAGTCATACATTATTCAAGGGAGTTTTATTACATTGCATTGACCGATGAGCTGAACCGTCCTGGTGAACTCAATGGAGTTTAAGTGATCCAGATAGCACTATCTGAATTATATTTCATTTTTTACATTTTCCATCCTTCATTATTCAAATGTTTTATTAAATAAATGAGGATAATAGTCAATTTTAGTTGTTAATTTAGTTGGTTTGGCGTGTAATGAAGAAGCTAAAGGGACTTAGCTATAGTAAATCGACAATTGCGTCAAAATTTAACACAATAAGAACATGATCTGTGATGAAAGTTTGACTTCTCTTCCAGCCCAATCCCACAAAGACGATAAGTGAACGCTACTTTCTTAATCAAATAAATGCGCTCCGTCCATGCATTGACTTTCCCTCATCAAAATAATGTCCACTCGAAGGTTCATATCTACCCAAAAAAACGACTCTTTTTCGAATGGTGTAACTAGATTTCGAAATCAGCTAACGGAATGCTCCAACCAGCGAATTTGACATCGCCTTCACACCGTGCATCCACCGTGCAACCACATTCTTTAATTCAATTTACAATCCCGAGCCCATTAAAGCAGCTCGGAGCCGCCTCTGGCATCTGGCATTTTTCGGCCGCTTCGGAGGTTAATTACCACTTCGGAGCAATCCGCACCCAATTCGAAGCTCCCGGTGGCCAGCCGGTGTGCCGCGATGCTTTGATCCTCTGTTTCCTCTGTCACTCGGCACGTCCAATCGAGTGCTTCTTCGTGGGGCATCTCCCGTGTTGCGCGGCACGCTGGGAAGCGATTTACTTACAGTAAAACCATTAGCGGCTCATTACGCCTAATGGTCGAATGGGCATGGTCAAATTGGCAAAAAACGAAGGCAGTGGCTCGTAGCCACCGTCAAAACCTCGGTGCCGAACACAACCGGAACACCACATCGTTTAACACTTTTATCCCTCCGGTTGATTAGTGAGCTGGTGGGAACGCTTTTGCACGAACGCGGCTAGCTTTCGGAGGCTTCCGGGTTCCCTTCGGACGGATTAACCATCCTCGGTTCAAGCGAGCGCCTTTTCGCACTAGGGTTCGATAGAAAAGCACCCCCAGCAGGCACCCCTTATTCCCAACGCGGATGGATTCAGGGGGAAAAACGATTTAAAATTGGCCGAAGAATTTCGACTGGGAAACGAAATTGTATTTTAAATACGTAAAAAGCTCATTCCGTGTGCTAATTCCGGGGAATGATTCTCGCCCGTTGCCCGTGCCCGTGGGTCGGGTTGGATAATCAAAGGCCGCATTGATGAACGGATACATTAAGGTAAATTAGCTCGAAACGAGATTCGATCTTGTGGGTAAGATGGAAAGTAAAATGAAGAAGAGTCAGGCAAGACAATACGGCACGCTGGAATCCTAAAGTAAAGACCGTAGGGAAGATTTATCAAAGATTGTACATAATAAACTGTTATATTTTCTATAATTTCCAAATTTGTACGATTACATACAATATACTAAGTAGTTTTTACAATCAATGCGGAAAGAGCGTAGGGGCAAAACAATCAACTCTTTCTAACCAACATTTGAAATATCAACCTAGTGTCAAATATCCGTACCAATAAACAGAAAAAAGCATACATTTAGGCGCAAATTGGCCTAATAAACCCAAAAGTATGTGATTCCATTGAAAAAACGGTTTATTAGCCCAAGCCATTATTGGCCAATAATTTTAAAGTGATAAATTTAAGCTACAAAATACCTGTTCGAGTAATTATCAATCAAAACTATAACAAAATCACTAATTAATTACAATCTAAGATAAAAGAAAGATTCAAACCCTCATACAAATCTAATTGCATGCTTATAACGTACTACCTTTTCACACACACTCGCACTCCGGAAACATAATAAGCATCATTTATTGCTATTTACCCACCACTTCAATCACCTTCGACAACGCCATTCGTACCGCCACAGCCTCCGGTAGCAAATTAAATTAAACTTCAAGTATTTAATCTCCACCGACCGGGAGGGGGAGGGGGTCATTAGATCGGTGCGAAGTTGATCGTTCTCCATTTCCGCTGTTCCGAAAGCTCCGGACTTCTGTGCGATCGGCCCGAACAAAAACTCCCCCGAAGCCTTTCTGGACAAATCGAGCATGCGGAAACTTGCTGGAGAGAGAGAGAGAGAGAGAGAAAAAAAAAGGTCGAACCAGTACGTTCGACAAAACTTTGCGCTTCTTGGGTACGCTTTTAATGGTTTCCGTTTAGTGGCGGCGGTTAGGGATCGCTTTCGGGGCACATCGAACCCGCACGACCCAAACAAACCCAAACATGATGGTGAAAAATGTCAGCTCGGAACTTGTGTTTCTTCAATCGCTACCAAAACGCGTCATGCACACAGCGCGTGGCGTGGCTTTCGAGTACTTTCGATTCTTCGGCCGGCGCTGGCGGTATGAAATATTGAGTGTTCCGTTCTCAGCTTCTTCGAGGTCACCCCGAGGTTGGTTCACGAATAATTACAATATTAAAAGTTCACCGGTCGGCGCGTCCATTCCGTCCATACCGGTGAAATCACGGCCGACGAGCGGATGGGTAATAAAAATCGCTAAAACCACTTAACCAGCACCGCCACGGGCCGACCACAATGCGGACAGCGGTGCAGTGGGCAGTCGCGCTGCGGTTCAAATTTTTGCACTTAATTAGAGTTTTGCCCTTTTAATTACAGTCCTCAGAGTGCGAGTGAGGTAATGGCTTATAGCACTGCAGTGTACGGCGGCTGCACTTGGGTGGAAATTAAGTGGGTGTGTGTGTGTGGGAGAAGGACATTATGGTCGCATAGCTATGTCGTTCCTAATGAAATGAGATTTGGTTGATAAAACAAGACGAAACGTTGCCGAGCACGTCAGGGGAGATTTAATAACATTTAAATCATGACGAAACTAACCGATTCCGGTTTAACCCGTCTAGATTTATTTATTATTATCGATCATCTCTTACAAGTCTTATTTGAACGTTTTCAATTTAAATAAGCGATTTTTGTAGGCCAAACATACCTCACTAATCAAAAATCAATCCGAAAAGTGTCCTTGCAGGCCTAAAAAAAATGAAAACTCCCTGCTACCATTGTATTGATCCATATTCCTCACTGTAAGCTTAAAGCACATTCCTAACAACGACATTTACTAGCACCGCACAAAGCCGCGAGATTTTCAGCACAACCGAAGTACATCCCATTTCCAGCTCCGATCGGTATCAAAAGCGAAACCGGCAATACGCTCCGCGCCGAACGTCCTCTAAGTCGCTTACACCAGCACCATCATCCCGTGGCAACAGCTAAGCCAAAAAATGGCCCACAATCCCATTCGCCATTTCCGCTCCCCCCGGCACGACAGTTTAATGGTTGGCTTAATGCATTTGATCACAATAAGTCCGGCATTAAATCAGGCCCTCGCCCACGCCCGAACGGCCGGCCCCACCCGGCCCAAAGCGATGTGCAACGGTTCCGTATCGATCGATAGCGTGCGATTCGCCAACTGGGCAACTGCCGGAAACCGCATAACAAAATCCGCATGGGAACGCGACTGTCCCAGGGAGCGAATGGAACGGAGCACCGAAGGGGTAAATGTCCTGCAAATTGTCGGCATGCCCGAAATTCCACCACACACACACACACACGCATGCGAAAAAAAAACGTTCCCACCACGGAGCTCCACGTGCGAGGCGGTGCAAATAGTTCGAACGAGTTTGGCACACCCCGGAACCCTGTCAACGGCAACTAATCCCGCTTCTGTCGCGCTTCATCGGTCGACGTGAAACGTGTCACGTCGGTCCGATGCCGGACGGGAGCGAAACTAATGCATGTTTCAAAAACAGCAACAAAAAAAAAGAAACGAGCAACCCCGGGAAGCAAAAACCGCACCATGGCGATAGTTTACGTTGCCAGCGTGAAGCGCTCGGAAATGGTGATAAGAGAAACGATTTCGCACACGCCCTCAGCCAGGTATAGGTGCGCTGGCACACGCTGGCTCACGGGGGCAATTATCTTTAAAGCTTTTAAAGGTTGACACTGAAAAAAAACCCTGGAAAACTTCCCAAGAGGACTTAAACGGCATTTGTTCGAGTAAGATTCACTAACATTAAACAACGATTGCATATTATTAGGCGCTCATTATCATCAGACGATTAACAACAATTTTATGCATACATCTAGGCGCAAATTAATCCTGGACACAATCCTACCGAATTGGTATATCTTGAAAATTATAACAAATCACATTTTGCCTCCACCAATTAAAAAAGAATGATGTGTTTTTGGTATGATAAATTGTGCAAAATTTCAAATTACAAAATTAGGGTGGAAGCTAGTTCCGCTGCAAGTATTCACTATGCATCTTGAATTGATTTTATCGAACACACCACATGCAGGCTGCATTTAAAAAACTGGCAACACCTACCAAAACTAACCAATGGAATCCCTATCCCCGGCCGTGGCACAAACTACGACTGTGAAAAAGGCTGCAATCCACAAAACCAACACCGACAACGCCAAGAGTGTCTGGCAGAAATTATGGCAAAAGTGAATTATGTACGCAAGAACAACGCCAGCCCGGTTACCGTTCGGCCCGTCTAGATTTATTTATTATTATCGATCATCTCTTACAAGTCTTATTTGAACGTTTTCAATTTAAATAAGCGATTTTTGTAGGCCAAACATACCTCACTAATCAAAAATCAATCCGAAAAGTGTCCTTGCAGGCCTAAAAAAAATGAAAACTCCCTGCTACCATTGTATTGATCCATATTCCTCACTGTAAGCTTAAAGCACATTCCTAACAACGACATTTACTAGCACCGCACAAAGCCGCGAGATTTTCAGCACAACCGAAGTACATCCCATTTCCAGCTCCGATCGGTATCAAAAGCGAAACCGGCAATACGCTCCGCGCCGAACGTCCTCTAAGTCGCTTACACCAGCACCATCATCCCGTGGCAACAGCTAAGCCAAAAAATGGCCCACAATCCCATTCGCCATTTCCGCTCCCCCCGGCACGACAGTTTAATGGTTGGCTTAATGCATTTGATCACAATAAGTCCGGCATTAAATCAGGCCCTCGCCCACGCCCGAACGGCCGGCCCCACCCGGCCCAAAGCGATGTGCAACGGTTCCGTATCGATCGATAGCGTGCGATTCGCCAACTGGGCAACTGCCGGAAACCGCATAACAAAATCCGCATGGGAACGCGACTGTCCCAGGGAGCGAATGGAACGGAGCACCGAAGGGGTAAATGTCCTGCAAATTGTCGGCATGCCCGAAATTCCACCGCACACACACACACACGCATGCGAAAAAAAAACGTTCCCACCACGGAGCTCCACGTGCGAGGCGGTGCAAATAGTTCGAACGAGTTTGGCACACCCCGGAACCCTGTCAACGGCAACTAATCCCGCTTCTGTCGCGCTTCATCGGTCGACGTGAAACGTGTCACGTCGGTCCGATGCCGGACGGGAGCGAAACTAATGCATGTTTCAAAAACAGCAACAAAAAAAAAGAAACGAGCAACCCCGGGAAGCAAAAACCGCACCATGGCGATAGTTTACGTTGCCAGCGTGAAGCGCTCGGAAATGGTGATAAGAGAAACGATTTCGCACACGCCCTCAGCCAGGTATAGGTGCGCTGGCACACGCTGGCTCACGGGGGCAATTATCTTTAAAGCTTTTAAAGGTTGACACTGAAAAAAAACCCTGGAAAACTTCCCAAGAGGACTTAAACGGCATTTGTTCGAGTAAGATTCACTAACATTAAACAACGATTGCATATTGTTAGGCGCTCATTATCATCAGACGATTAACAACAATTTTATGCATACATCTAGGCGCAAATTAATCCTGGACACAATCCTACCGAATTGGTATATCTTGAAAATTATAACAAATCACATTTTGCCTCCACCAATTAAAAAAGAATGATGTGTTTTTGGTATGATAAATTGTGCAAAATTTCAAATTACAAAATTAGGGTGGAAGCTAGTTCCGCTGCAAGTATTCACTATGCATCTTGAATTGATTTTATCGAACACACCACATGCAGGCTGCATTTAAAAAACTGGCAACACCTACCAAAACTAACCAATGGAATCCCTATCCCCGGCCGTGGCACAAACTACGACTGTGAAAAAGGCTGCAATCCACAAAACCAACACCGACAACGCCAAGAGTGTCTGGCAGAAATTATGGCAAAAGTGAATTATGTACGCAAGAACAACGCCAGCCCGGTTACCGTTCGGCGGCGCCCATTCGCCCGCTTCCCTGCCCGCTACACTTTCGTTTGAGTTATGATCGCGCACGGAATGGAGCGCGTGCACCGCGCGCCCAGTAAGCGCCAACGACCGCCAAAGAATAAAATAACTTCGCCCAGAACCTCGACCGCACTCGCTGAAAAGCGCTGCACGGCACCGCGTAACGTTCCCGTCAACAGAAAGCGCTATCTGCAATCGGTTCGGTTCGGCTGATGGTCCCCGAGCGCAGCAGACATCAAACGCTGTCCTTGTTTTTGTGGGCTCTCTGGAGCTTCATGCAGCACATGGAGAATTTTAAATGTTTACTCTTCCACTTTTGCACCGACCGGCTCACACTCACACATACGTATTCGAACCAGCCCAGCATTCGAACCAGCCCAGTGGGAGGTTTGGCGAGGTTTGTTTTTTTATTTGTTTCGCTTCCAATGTGGACCGGGCAGATGACGACTGTCCCAGGGAGCGAATGGAACGGAGCACCGAAGGGGTAAATGTCCTGCAAATTGTCGGCATGCCCGAAATTCCACCACACACACACACACACGCATGCGAAAAAAAACGTTCCCACCACGGAGCTCCACGTGCCAGGCGGAGCAAATAGTTCGAACGAGTTTGGCACACCCCGGAACCCTGTCAACGGCAACTAATCCCGCTTCTGTCGCGCTTCATCGGTCGACGTGAAACGTGTCACGTCGGTCCGATGCCGGACGGGAGCGAAACTAATGCATGTTTCAAAAACAGCAACAAAAAAAAAGAAACGAGCAACCCCGGGAAGCAAAAACCGCACCATGGCGATAGTTTACGTTGCCAGCGTGAAGCGCTCGGAAATGGTGATAAGAGAAACGATTTCGCACACGCCCTCAGCCAGGTATAGGTGCGCTGGCACACGCTGGCTCACGGGGGCAATTATCTTTAAAGCTTTTAAAGGTTGACACTGAAAAAAAACCCTGGAAAACTTCCCAAGAGGACTTAAACGGCATTTGTTCGAGTAAGATTCACTAACATTAAACAACGATTGCATATTATTAGGCGCTCATTATCATCAGACGATTAACAACAATTTTATGCATACATCTAGGCGCAAAATCATCCTGGACACAATCCTACCGAAGTGGGATATCTTGAAAATTATTACTAATCACATTTTGCCTCCACCAATTAAAAAAGAATGATGTGTTTTTGGTATGATAAATTGTGCAAAATTTCAAATTACAAAATTAGGGTGGAAGCTAGTTCCGCTGCAAGTATTCACTATGCATCTTGAATTGATTTTATCGAACACACCACATGCAGGCTGCATGTAAAAACTGGCAACACCTACCAAAACTAACCAATGGAATCCCTATCCCCGACCGTGGCACAAACTACGACTGTGAAAAAGGCTGCAATCCACAAAACCAACACCGACAACGCCAAGAGTGTCTGGCAGAAATTATGGCAAAAGTGAATTATGTACGCAAGAACAACGCCAGCCCGGTTACCGTTCGGCGGCGCCCACTCGCCCGCTTCCCTGCCCGCTGCACTTTCGTTTGAGTTATGATCGCGCACGGAATGGAGCGCGTGCACCGCGCGCCCAGTAAGCGCCAGCGACCGCCGAAGAATAAAATAACTTCGCCCAGAACCTCGACCGCACTCACTGAAAAGCGCTGCACGGCACCGCGTAACGTTCCCGTCAGCAGAAAGCGCTATCTGCAATCGGTTCGGTTCGGCTGATGGTCCCCGAGCGCAGCAGACATCAAACGCTGTCCTTGTTTTTGTGGGCTCTCTGGAGCTTCATGCTGCGTTTCTTCACACACGCCTTGTGGGAGTCACGTTTCGCAAAAGTGTGCCCGGACCGCCAAACCAGCACATGGAGAATTTTAAATGTTTACTCTTCCACTTTTGCACCGACCGGCTCACACACACACACATACGTATCGAAGCATTCGAACCAGCCCAGTGGGAGGTTTGGCGAGGTTTGTTTTTTTATTTGTTTCGCTTCCAATGTGGACCGGGCAGATGACAAGTTTTCCGCACAATGCCGGCTTTCTTCGTCTACCAAACGGAACTCGGACGTGCTGCGACCATCTTAATTGCACCCGAATCACAAATCGAATGTAATGGCGGTGTATGAAATTAATTTATCGCTCCAGACGGTTGTTTACGAGCGTCCTTTCATTACTTGCAGCCCACGCGCATTTCCATGTGAGCCACGCTTTAAGTGCTCGGCGGAAGAAAAATAGAGCCGACGTTCATCATGGCGCTCTCTCACATCACGCCCGTGTTAATGATCGCCGCACTGGCACGGGAGGAGATTTTCGGCACGTTTTGTTTCCTTTCCATACGCTTCACCACGTGTACATGGACAAATGGACCACCGAAATGAGCTCCATAAATTAACGATTTGCGCCCGTAGGCGACACCGAGCTGAATGTCATGGTCACATACGAAAGACCAGACCAGACTCGATTTCGTGACTATTTCAAGGGCAGCTACAGCGTGAACCGGATGACCTTTCAGTACTGGGAGATTGATTTCCTCAACCCGCGGTAGAAGGTTCGACATACGTTTTATAAAACATATTACTTAAAAGCCTTGAATCCCCGAGCGCAGCAGACATCAAACGCTGTCCTTGTTTTTGTGGGCTCTCTGGAGCTTCATGCTGCGTTTCTTCACACACGAAAAAGGCTGCAATCCACAAAACCAACACCGACAACGCCAAGAGTGTCTGGCAGAAATTATGGCAAAAGTGAATTATGTAAAGCATTCGAACCAGCCCAGTGGGAGGTTTGGCGAGGTTTGTTTTTTTATTTGTTTCGCTTCCAATGTGGACCGGGCAGATGACAAGTTTTCCGCACAATGCCGGCTTTCTTCGGCTACCAAACGAAACTCGGACGTGCTGCGACCATCTTAATTGCACCCGAATCACAAATCGAATGTAATGGCGGTGTATGAAATTAATTTATCGCTCCAGACGGTTGTTTACGAGCGTCCTTTCATTACTTGCAGCCCACGCGCATTTCCATGTGAGCCACGCTTTAAGTGCTCGGCGGAAGAAAAATAGAGCCGACGTTCATCATGGCGCTCTCTCACATCACGCCCGTGTTAATGATCGCCGCACTGGCACGGGAGGAGATTTTCGGCACGTTTTGTTTCCTTTCCATACGCTTCACCACGTGTACATGGACAAATGGACCACCGAAATGAGCTCCATAAATTAACGATTTGCGCCCGTAGGCGACACCGAGCTGAATGTCATGGTCACATACGAAAGACCAGACCAGACTCGATTTCGTGACTATTTCAAGGGCAGCTACAGCGTGAACCGGATGACCTTTCAGTACTGGGAGATTGATTTCCTCAACCCGCGGTAGAAGGTTCGACATACGTTTTATAAAACATATTACTTAAAAGCCTTGAATAACATCGAAGTAAGCGTTGTTTGCGCTTTCCCAACGCACCAATCATAGGTTTTACTCCCACTGACAACTTGCGGATTGAAGACGAAAAGCATGGGCTTTGATGAAACCCAGCAACATGTCATCACCGGAAAGGATTAAAGGTTTGTTTAACGTTACGCATTCCGTGTGATCGACGTGCTCTCTCGTGCATCCAGTGCACGTGGACCCATCGAATGGACGAGAGACGAAAAGCACACAAGAGCACACGAGCAGCAAGATAAACAGATGGTTCAAAATTAAACTTCACCGACGGGCGGTACCAGCGCATCCAAAACTGCACCAGCCGCATGCGATTCGTACCGAAACCAACGCTCCTTTCAGGCAATATTTTAGAGTGTAGCAAAATATGCTTGGCCCACACTCGCTTCTACCCCACGCGTGCTCCCCGCGCGCGGAAGTGCATTTCGCGAATATGCAAATTTTTCACAAACTTATCGTTCGGTTCGGTTCGGTTCGGTTGCGGAAGCAGCACCGTGATGGGCGCATGGCCTGGCGCTCATGTGAGCGCGTGTGCAAAACGCGTGGAGGAAATATTTTAAAAGATTACTCTTGCTCGCTTTCGGTCCTGCCGGTGCCGGTTGCTTGGGCGGCTTGCTCGGGCGTACTTGGGTTACGTGGCGGGCTTGGGCCCGGATTGCGACCGGCACGATGTCGGTGGGCGGTTTTCTTCCGGGATTCGGTGCAGCGCAGCACTGTGGGCTGCTGTTACTCATCGTTCACGGACCACGCGCTGCGGCTGCAGGTTCCATGCGTTGTTTGGGAAGCTGTAAGAATAGCTCATTTACATACTCGAAACGGGGCGCGTTGCAATAACCGGTATTGAAAATTGTTGCAACAGTGTGGGAGAGGTTTGTAACCTATGTTTGGACTTCATTTCGCTCAACCGTTTCATTCTGAAAGAGTAAATATAAGCACCATTCATAAACGTATTATTCTGTGGAATTTCTGAACGTGCTGTCATGCGCTTAGTCTACATCCAGGCGCTTTCAGCGGGTTTATTCAATAGCGTGCAAACAAACAACAACCTCTCAATAGTTTTATTTGAATTTTTAAAGTGATTTGTTTATGTCCTGATGCCAGGCCTGATGCCAACGAAGATGTATAATTATTACTAACTCGAAACATAAGAGAGAGCTATCAACAAATTTTGCTGCAATCGCATCCTCTAAGGCACACTGTCCGCCGAGTAAGATATATTGCGCCTCCATTGGAATAAGTGATGGAAACAGAAAAAATCTCCCAAGTCATTGTTTATCACTCACACACACACGTCCATCAGCACACTTCTTCGAGCCCGAACACAGCGAACCAGCTTGTGAATCAAATTTCACTCAAATTGCTCGCATGTGCATCCCGGGCATTCTTCAAAACGAAACCCAACCCTCCAGCCGGAATAATCAGGTTCGAATTTTATTACTCGGCTGTTTGTCACTGGCAAATGTCTTTTTCCTACCACCGGATTCGAAAATAATGATACGCAAATTGCATTGATCCAATTTGCCAGCCATCATCGAAACGCGAACGATAAACTTCGAACCACACGAGGGAGCAATCGCAATGTACAACCTTTCCCTCAAGGCTCTGTCAGTCGGTGGGAAGGAGAGAGAGAGAGAGAAAACAAAAAAACCATCCACCTAACAACGAATGGAGGAAATCCGACGGAAAACCTGCTCACCACCGCTTGTGAGGCAAAAGTCATTCATCATGTTTTACGCATTTCTCCTGTAGTGATGAGCCAACAGAAAAAGCGGGTGTTCTGCTTCCGAAAAAAAAAGAGAGAGAAAACAAAAAAACCATCCACCTAACAACGAATGGAGGAAATCCGACGGAAAACCTGCTCACCACCGCTTGTGAGGCAAAAGTCATTCATCATGTTTTACGCATTTCTCCTGTAGTGATGAGCCAACAGAAAAAGCGGGTGTTCTGCTTCCGAAAAAAAACAACAAATCATACGCATAAGCAGCTACAAACGATTTCATTGGCGAGGGGATCTCGTGCTTCCTTAACATGAGAAACGAATTCGGCACCCAAATCCTTTCCCCTCCCCGTCACTATCTTTTCCCGCAGATGAATGTTTTTCCATATATCAGCCTGGACGCATATACATAAAAATCACACAAAACTGGAAAGGGGCTAAAGCGTATCTGACTTTTTCGGTGCTTCGCCGCCTCTCGCCGATGCGATAATTCCTCGGAGGTTGGGGGCACAAAATAAATGATCCATATTATTTCGACATTCCCCTCTCCGCCGGGCCAAACGCTGTTTACTGTTTATCAGCGGATTCCAACGTGCAGCGAATGGCAGCATCAAAAAAGCTGCGACGAAACGAAACCTATTTCAACTGAGAAACGCGCTCACGCATCCGCAACTCCGCTCGAAACATCGACATCATAAGCGACATCATCATTGTTCGCTCCCATTTTGTCCTTCTCGGCTTGCTGGTTGCTAGCTGGTGGTAGCAAAGGACACACACACACACTCTATCGACCCCGCCGATCTCTCCATGACATCAAACATATGCGCACGATGCCACCATTATGACGATTATGTTGAAGGACTTTGATGAATCGGTGCCGCATGCCTCTCATGAATCTGAAAGAGTAAATATAAGCACCATTCATAAACGTATTATTCTGTGGAATTTCTGAACGTGCTGTCATGCGCTTAGTCTACATCCAGGCGCTTTCAGCGGGTTTATTCAATAGCGTGCAAACAAACAACAACCTCTCAATAGTTTTATTTGAATTTTTAAAGTGATTTGTTTATGTCCTGATGCCAGGCCTGATGCCAACGAAGATGTATAATTATTACTAACTCGAAACATAAGAGAGAGCTATCAACAAATTTTGCTGCAATCGCATCCTCTAAGGCACACTGTCCGCCGAGTAAGATATATTGCGCCTCCATTGGAATAAGTGATGGAAACAGAACTGTAAATAGAAACGAAAGTCCCATTCCCTCCCGGGCACATACATACGTCGCCCACTCCAAGATCCCACCGGTTTTCCGGTTTTACGGGTAAGACTTTCTCGTTAGGCGAAAGTAGTTTACATAACTTGTTTGTGCAAGTCGCCGCTAGCTGTGTGCTCGTGCACATGCTGGCTGCAGCTGCCGTGGGAGGGAAGCGACCGGAAGGAATGGAAGGGAAGGAAACCGCCCGTCATGCCGCGACACCAATGGCAGACCCGCCGGGATAATCGTTTTAGTGAAAGCTGGAAGCAAATATGAGCGTGCTCCTTCCCGGAAGCACCGTGGGTGGGCATCTTTTGCACCTCCGACTTCTTTACGGTGTGCGAGAGTGTTTGTGTGTGTGTGTCTGTGTAGTGTAATAAGTGTGAAGCGATGGGACGCATATTGCAAACGGCTGCCCTGGTTGCATTATTTCGCTAGCATGAAGGTGTGCTTCTAGGAGCAGGAAAGCAGGAACGGACCGTAGAGTGGCTCCGGTTACCGGGTTGCATGTGGGTTGCGGTTTGTGTTGAACAGGTACGGTGTTCTTTTGTGCCGATTAGGAAGGTTTTTCTCATGAGGAGGTTTTGTTTACACATTAACTGTTTAGAGTAATAACCAGTCCTTTTCGAGTTCGGGTGAATATTTTAAACATTGCTTTAAGCTGACGAATTGAATCTACTATAAACCAATTGGCTATAGTTGAAACAATATGTTAAGCATGGTTTTATGCAGCAAACGCCTTCTTCGAATCTTATTGAGTGCTCCAGCTTTAAAGTGTCAATGCAAAAAAACAAAAAAAATCATCAAAGTTTAATTGCTTGAACCTCGATACCCAAACGGAAAAATGCAAATCAAACATTAAAAAACAATACAAAATGCATACATTTAGGCGCATGCTCTCCATAAGCACAAGCTATTGTTTTATCACTGTTTATGATGAAGTTTTCCTAACAAAGCAACAGCGAATAAAGACTTCTACACACTGCAGTCTTCAAAATTGTTCGAAACACTAAAAAACTCTGTTCGCGTCCATCCAAATCATTCCTATATTAACGATATTCAAAAGCCAGTGGAGATGAGCCAACATATTGGCCAACAAAATCTCCCAAGTCATTGTTTATCACTCACACACACACGTCCATCAGCACACTTCTTCGAGCCCGAACACAGCGAACCAGCTTGTGAATCAAATTTCACTCAAATTGCTCGCATGTGCATCCCGGGCATTCTTCAAAACGAAACCCAACCCTCCAGCCGGAATAATCAGGTTCGAATTTTATTACTCGGCTGTTTGTCACTGGCAAATGTCTTTTTCCTACCACCGGATTCCAAAATAATGATACGCAAATTGCATTGATCCAATTTGCCAGCCATCATCGAGCTGCAATCGCATCCTCTAAGGCACACTGTCCGCCGAGTAAGATATATTGCGCCTCCATTGGAATAAGTGATGGAAACAGAGCTGTAAATAGAAACGAAAGTGCCATTCCCTCCCGGGCACATACATACGTCGCCCACTCCAAGATCCCACCGGTTTTCCGGTTTTACGGGTAAGACTTTCTCGTTAGGCGAAAGTAGTTTACATAACTTGTTTGTGCAAGTCGCCGCTAGCTGTGTGCTCGTGCACATGCTGGCTGCAGCTGCCGTGGGAGGGAAGCGACCGGAAGGAATGGAAGGGAAGGAAACCGCCCGTCATGCCGCGACACCAATGGCAGACCCGCCGGGATAATCGTTTTAGTGAAAGCTGGAAGCAAATATGAGCGTGCTCCTTCCCGGAAGCACCGTGGGTGGGCATCTTTTGCACCTCCGACTTCTTTACGGTGTGCGAGAGTGTTTGTGTGTGTGTGTCTGTGTAGTGTAATAAGTGTGAAGCGATGGGACGCATATTGCGAACGGCTGCCCTGGTTGCATTATTTCGCTTGCATGAAGGTGTGCTTCTAGGAGCAGGAAAGCAGGAACGGACCGTAGAGTGGCTCCGGTTACCGGGTTGCGTGTGGGTTGCGGTTTGTGTTGAACAGGTACGGTGTTCTTTTGTGCCGATTAGGAAGGTTTTTTTCTCATGACGAGGTTTTGTTTACACATTAACTGTTTAGAGGAATAACCAGTCCTTTTCGAGTGCGGGTGAATATTTTAAACATTGCTTTAAGCTGACGAATTAAATCAACTATAAACCAATTGGTTGTAGTTGAAACAATATATTAAGCATGGTTTTATGCAGCAAACGCCTTCTTCGAATCTTATTGAGTGCTCCAGCTTTAAAGTGTCAATGCAAAATAACAAAAAAAATCATCAAAGTTTAATTGCTTGAACCTCGATACCCAAACGGAAAAATGCAAATCAAACATTAAAAAAACAATACAAAATGCATACATTTAGGCGCATGCTCTCCATAAGCACAAGCTATTGTTTTATCACTGTTTATGATGAAGTTTTCCTAACAAAGCAACAGCGAATAAAGACTTCTACACACTGCAGTCTTCAAAATTGTTCGAAACACTAAAAAACTCTGTTCGCGTCCATCCAAATCATTCCTATATTAACGATATTCAAAAGCCAGTGGAGATGAGCCAACATATTGTCTTTAAAAATCTCCCAAGTCATTGTTTATCACTCACACACACACGTCCATCAGCACACTTCTTCGAGCCCGAACACAGCGAACCAGCTTGTGAATCAAATTTCACTCAAATTGCTCGCATGTGCATCCCGGGCATTCTTCAAAACGAAACCCAACCCTCCAGCCGGAATAATCAGGTTCGAATTTTATTACTCGGCTGTTTGTCACTGGCAAATGTCTTTTTCCTACCACCGGATTCGAAAATAATGATACGCAAATTGCATTGATCCAATTTGCCAGCCATCATCGAAACGCGAACGATAAACTTCGAACCACACGAGGGAGCAATCGCAATGTACAACCTTTCCCTCAAGGCTCTGTCAGTCGGTGGGAAGGAGAGAGAGAGAGAGAAAACAAAAAAACCATCCACCTAACAACGAATGGAGGAAATCCGACGGAAAACCTGCTCACCACCGCTTGTGAGGCAAAAGTCATTCATCATGTTTTACGCATTTCTCCTGTAGTGATGAGCCAACAGAAAAAGCGGGTGTTCTGCTTCCGAAAAAAACAACAAATCATACGCATAAGCAGCTACAAACGATTTCATTGGCGAGGGAATCTCGTACTTCCTTAACATGAGAAACGAATTCGGCACCCAAATCCTTTCCCCTCCCCGTCACTATCTTTTCCCGCAGATGAATGTTTTTCCATATATCAGCCTGGACGCATATACATAAAAATCACACAAAACTGGAAAGGGGCTAAAGCGTATCTGACTTTTTCGGTGCTTCGCCGCCTCTCGCCGATGCGATAATTCCTCGGAGGTTGGGGGCACAAAATAAATGATCCATATTATTTCGACATTCCCCTCTCCGCCGGGCCAAACGCTGTTTACTGTTTATCAGCGGATTCCAACGTGCAGCGAATGGCAGCATCAAAAAAGCTGCGACGAAACGAAACCTATTTCAACTGAGAAACGCGCTCACGCATCCGCAACTCCGCTCGAAACATCGACATCATAAGCGACATCATCATTGTTCGCTCCCATTTTGTCCTTCTCGGCTTGCTGGTTGCTAGCTGGTGGTAGCAAAGGACACACACACACACTCTATCGACCCCGCCGATCTCTCCATGACATCAAACATATGCGCACGATGCCACCATTATGACGATTATGTTGAAGGACTTTGATGAATCGGTGCCGCATGCCTCTCATGAATGCGTCAATGTGGATCTCCTGAAATGCTTCCACGCCAGCCTGCACCATCACCACCACGATGCTAATCCATCCTGCTTGGAACGCCGACGAACCGACCTCAGTTCATCAGTCGTCAGCAGGCTGACGGCTAAAGTCGATCATCCACTAACGATGGGACACTCGCTTCCTCACTCTCATGTGTTCTCCTCTTCTCGCGTGGTTTTGTTTTTGTTTTGTTTTCAAATGATTGATCTTCGCCATGTTGACGGTGATGAGATAATGATGGAAATTTATGTACCCTCGGATTGCCCTGGCCGTGGGCTCTAACGCGATGCTCCGCGAAAAGGGTTGAGTGATAATCATATGCTTCTTTCTTATATATTTAACCCCTTTATGACACCTTGGTGACCTAGTGGTTTATTTATTCTATTTTTGAAAAGGAATATTATCATGTGGATTACGAAATTATCATCCAGACAGGCATGCTTCACACTTCTGGGATGAATTCACACCAAGATGTTTGCATTGGACGTAAAAATATGAATTGCATACATTTAGGAGTAGAAACGTACAATAAAGTCTCTGTACTAGTTTGCTTAATCACCCTTCAAACCATTACGTAGAACCTCGCAACATTTTTAAACAGCCAGAATAACTCAACACCAACATCTTAGTTGCCGAAAACCCCACGCCAGGAAAACAATACTCCTTCCATGAACCGCCGGAAGCTTCAGGAGTGCTTTTGGACGATCCCGGGAATATTTTATTCATACCCGGATCGGATGTCGTGTACACGCAACGCACGTAACACGAAGGATTAACGTCTTCATTTCGTGTCATTTCTCGGGAGAATACAGCCCTCCATTACAAGAAGGATCCGACGAGATATCAAAGACACGAATACCTTATTTTACTATCGTTATACAGTTGCTTTGCTTTGTGTTGAGCAATGTTACTAATTTAGTGGAATAGATTTACGTAGTGTAGGATTCTGTGAATCGAAAGTTACTATATTTTTGAAGGATTTACCATTATTCAAAACCATACTGGGAAGAACAATTCAAGCGATTCTAGTAATCTCCAAAAGCATAAAACGTTCTCATATTTATTGTTTCGGGCTTTGCTCGAAAAGTACATCAAAAAGCTTCTCTTCACATTATGGACCTATCCGTATCAGCCTTCTTGTGCCTATCCAAATCCCCGAAAATCCATCACAGCGACAAACTTTTTAACTGTTGTTCGGATCTGCTGTGACTCCATCAACCTGTGCCCAGGTGACATTTTTCGGACAGCCCCTAACGCAGCCATCGTTCCATTGCACCACAGGAACAGCAACGCTACGGGAACACAACGAGTTGTGCACCTACGCTACGGGAGCCATCACAGCAGGTCAACCGCTCCGGTACGACGACTTCCGAAGGTGTATTGAAATTGGATTGTGCTGTACCGATATTGTCACGATAATTAATTTGATAGAAGATTAAGTTGCTGCAACGACGGCGGCGATGATGACGACGACAGCCACCGGCGAAGACACGGAAGCCACTCCGAAACCAACTACCTGCGCTTCCCGGTCACCGGCGGTATGGGTTTGATGCTGTGACGCTAACCAGTGCCCGACCGAAATCGTGCAATATTGGACGAGTGCACCAGCGAGTGTGCTACAGTGATCGAGATACGGCCATTTCCTGGGAGCATCAATAAAGCATGCAAACAAACACAGCCGGGGACAAACCAAGTGCAGCAAACGTGGTCCAAAATGGCTTCAATTTTTTAGACAAATATTTCAATAGTTTACTCTCTCAAATTTGTACTTTAAATGTTCCTAATTTACCAAAAACATATTCCGCAACCAACTTAGTTAAGTGAAAATGCACACTTCTGAGCACTCTAATCTCTACCGGTCTCTACTTCGTCATGTCGACCAAAACTATCCTCATAGGTGTAGATAAATGATTATGCATCCATCGTTATGGCCAGGTCCGGGGTTCGCCTTGACTGGAGCTTTACACACTAACCCAATTATTGACACGTACACGCTGTGCAAATGACCCGTTCTTCCCGGCCACAGTCTAAACGATCCGCTTGTTTCCCGGACAACAACGCACACCGGGCAGCGTACCGCAGAATCCAGCCCGGGTCGGTGCGATTAGTACGGATACGGATAATGTTATTGTGCGCACTGCAGTGGAGAGATTTAACCCGACCGATGTCCCGACCTGGACCGGGGCGCCGGGATCCGATGCACCAACCGAGCCGAACCGAGCCGGCCAAGACACTAAGAGGTTAATGGACAATATGACAACGGGCTTATGTGTCGGTGACGGCGTGCCTATAATGAGCGTGTTTTCGGACCGTTCCTTCCGGGTCGCTCTCTGTCACTCGTCGGAGGATGTTTGCCCGTGACACAAGACAGTCGACTGTCGGGCGGTGTTGTAATGGGCGCCTCGGACAGCCGACACCGACACGACACCGGCTCATCCGCACCATCTAAAGACGATGCTTAGGTGCGACTAATAGAGCGAAAGATGGGCGTTATACAGCGGCCTAACAAATACGCCTGTATGTAGCTGTTATTCAGCACGCTGCACTAGCTCTAGAACCGTATACTTCAAGTACTTTGTCGAAACGAAGAGAAACTATCCAAATAAGTAGGAGAAGTATTTTTCAAAAACTGAGAACTAAGTAGGGAATGGTTTTTCTTCTAATAATTCCAAGAGCATATCTACATCAGCTAACCCTACCAACATTTGATACCATTTATAAAATAATCAAACTCAATGTAGCCCATAACCTTAAAAGAAACGCATTTACACCGCGTCCACACCCTTAGCCTGCCTTCCGAAGGGCAAGCGAATCAACAAAGAGAGCGAAAGGTAGCGCAAAGATCACCATTCAAACTTTAATAACATCATTACCACAGCCACTGGAAATTGAACCCTTACAGCAGCACCGGGCATCAGCAAAAATCGATTACGACCTTCGATAAGGGGCGTGGATCGCAGGCAAGTAGCGCCGTGCCAACATCGACCACTCCATCGCCCGAAGTCAACACCGGGGCAGCCGCAATAATCGGAAAAGTAAACTTTCCAGTAAGAATCCTTACGCCTACGGGCAAACATGAGCGCACACAAACAGCCGCCCGTACAGCGAAAGGTAGCGCAATAGGCAACAATGTAAGCTAACTGCCCCATCATCATCATCATCATCGTCGTCGGCTGCGCATATCCTTCGTTTGCGGGATGCCTGCAATGGGTAGGTCGGGAAGGGTGAAGAGTTTTTCAAGGATCTCTAGCGGTAAAGACAACACTTGTAGGGCAACTTTTGCACGCGAACCGTTTGGCCTTTTGCTTTCGTTTGCCCGGTCCGGTTCGCTGCAGGTGTGTGCGTGCAGCGTTGCGTTCGAGTAGTGACATAATTGTGATTAATATAGGGATAATTTAAAAAATGGCTCATATTTATTCTAACATTTTTATATGCTTTTAGAGTGCTTTTAATTGAACGTTGCATATCAATTGCCTTCTTAATTTCTGCCTTTACTCTTCCTTTTTAAAGGGACACTCAAACCATGTAATAATACGTAAGTAAAAGGGGTTTTTACAACACACATCAATTCAAACTCTTTTTATTCTTTTGCTGTTCGACATTGTTGTGATAGCACAAAATCCGTCTGTTTTCTCTTCCCGTAGCCGGAGCTGAAGAGCAGATTTTCTCACGGGATGTTCTTAATTAGAAAAACTCAATACGAAAGGTGGAAAAGGTCGTTCTGCTCAGGCAAAAACACCATAGGAAGATAGGTAGCGTACTCGCGAGCAGAACCGTCTGTTTACACGTTTCGCATTGTAAACGTGCTCTCAGATCGCAGTAGGCGAGTAAAAGGTGGTGGGAATAAAAATCGCAAGATGAAAACCGCACACTTCGACACGAAGAGCAAACAGTGAGAAAAGAAAGAGCGCATCTATTTTCTTTTTACAGTAATGATCACAAGATGAGCCTTCAAAGCAAGTAAAGTGTTAATGTTTGTTATGAAAATTTGTACTAAAAAGTACGTACTAAAAAGTATGCTCCTGATCGCATTATTACAAGATTTTTTTGTTTTTTTTTACTAAAATTGCACAAAACAGGTTCAAAAGGTAAATTAAAACATGGTCTACATTTAGGCGCTAAAGCTTTGAACATCATTTCTTCCCACCATTATTACATTTGATGTTCTATTTCTTTGGAAATGGTCGTGCGCATTGCACACCAGCCTGAACAGCACTGTTTTCCACTCACACACAAACACACGCACACCACCGTATTCTCCTGCAACGCATCGCCCCCGCCGTGCCGACCGAGCTCCGGTGGCAATTTCCTGCCAACTCATTGTTGTTTTGCTAGCAAACATTCGCACATCCGCCCGCATACTGAGAAGTCAGCTGCGCGCCAAAGAAAAGGGGCCTGGACGTGGTTTATCCTTCCGCCTCAAAGCGCACGTAACACTTCGCATCCGCTTGCGCTCGCATCTCACGCTAATCTCACGCTCGTTTCACCCCCATACCCGAAGCACAATCTCGTAGCGGGAGGAAAACAAAAGCCAGCGCGCGACGAAAAGAAAGCAAACGGACGAGTGTTGCTCGGCGGAAAAGAGGTAGGGAAAACAAACCCTTGACGGGCTGGTGCTACTCGCGCCCGTCCGACGACGTGGCGCATCGACGTTCCGGGGGTTACGTTTGCTTTGCTCTACCCGTTGCGTGTTTAAAGGAAGTGAAAATTAATTGGAAAAACATACACGTGCCATCCCGCCGCCGCCGCTGCCGACGATGTGACCGTGACGCGATACGATACGCCACGAGTGGCTTTTGCTGCCGGTGGAGTTCGAGCGTGACTTACCTTCGTGCCCAGAAGCAGAACCACCAAAGGTAGGGACAAACAGAGCAAAAAAGAAACGCTGCACGTCAAAACAAAAGAAGCCGAGGAAGCGCCTGGAAAACAAAGCAACCATCCAAACCCCTAATGATCCATCGATCCACCTAGCCGTGTTGTTCTAGCAGGCTTTTAACTCGTTCGGGACACGATTTTTTTCTGGCCCGTTTGCTTGGATTGCTTTTTTCTCCTCAAAAACCCTCCTATAATAAGACATTTATTATTCCGCGAATCAAAACGCGCCAATCGCACATCAATTGTAGTGACATAAATATGCCTATCATGCGCCCGTACACCGCTTGAGCGGTTGCATAATTTACCCAATTTATTGCCAATCATAACAATTCCGGTCAATACGCCATGAGGATGTTACGCTCCGCCCGGTGCAGCGTGCGCTTTCCCGAATAATAACCTCTCGCAGCGATAAAAGAAACACACACACACACACACACAGCCACACGCAAAATAAAACTCTGCACGCCATTTCGGTGGTGGCGCACACAACGGCCACCGTCTCCCTCCCCGTGGTTTAATTATTCATTGCACCGAAATAACCCCACATCGGGCGTTATCGGATCAAATCATGCAACTATGTCAACGCGACGAATCGAGCGCAAAATTTAGGCTCAGCATGAATAATTAATGCGGCGCGAAGGCTATGGGGTAAGCCACGGACAGGGTAGCCGCGTTGTTTTTTTATTACTGACAACAATATAACTCGCCCATAATTTCGGACCCCGTGACGATCGGGCACAATCGGAGGGCGAATGTTTAATTTACGATCAAAATTAAACGCCATTTCATAGACTAAACTTTTCAGCGCCTTTTGGAACCGGGCGGATATTGAACCGTTTCTCGTTCGGGCATACAATTCATGTTTGCTTTATTAGGAACCGGACACGCGAGCGCTTGACTCTAATTGAATGGCAAGTTTATAAATCAAAATAGAATAATTGATCCTCTATTAAAAGATAATACAATTGAAATTTATCAACGCCTAAATGTGCGCAATCTCTTCAGAATGCACAAGATTTTGTTGCGACAGATCAAGATATTTTAAAAGATTACTCTTGCTCGCTTTCGGTCCTGCCGGTGCCGGTTGCTTGGGCGGCTTGCTCGGGCGTACTTGGGTTACGTGGCGGGCTTGGGCCCGGATTGCGACCGGCACGATGTCGGTGGGCGGTTTTCTTCCGGGATTCGGTGCAGCGCAGCACTGTGGGCTGCTGTTACTCATCGTTCACGGACCACGCGCTGCGGCTGCAGGTTCCATGCGTTGTTTGGGAAGCTGTAAGAATAGCTCATTTACATACTCGAAACGGGGCGCGTTGCAATAACCGGTATTGAAAATTGTTGCAACAGTGTGGGAGAGGTTTGTAACCTATGTTTGGACTTCATTTCGCTCAACCGTTTCATTCTGAAAGAGTAAATATAAGCACCATTCATAAACGTATTATTCTGTGGAATTTCTGAACGTGCTGTCATGCGCTTAGTCTACATCCAGGCGCTTTCAGCGGGTTTATTCAATAGCGTGCAAACAAACAACAACCTCTCAATAGTTTTATTTGAATTTTTAAAGTGATTTGTTTATGTCCTGATGCCAGGCCTGATGCCAACGAAGATGTATAATTATTACTAACTCGAAACATAAGAGAGAGCTATCAACAAATTTTGCTGCAATCGCATCCTCTAAGGCACACTGTCCGCCGAGTAAGATATATTGCGCCTCCATTGGAATAAGTGATGGAAACAGAGCTGTAAATAGAAACGAAAGTGCCATTCCCTCCCGGGCACATACATACGTCGCCCACTCCAAGATCCCACCGGTTTTCCGGTTTTACGGGTAAGACTTTCTCGTTAGGCGAAAGTAGTTTACATAACTTGTTTGTGCAAGTCGCCGCTAGCTGTGTGCTCGTGCACATGCTGGCTGCAGCTGCCGTGGGAGGGAAGCGACCGGAAGGAATGGAAGGGAAGGAAACCGCCCGTCATGCCGCGACACCAATGGCAGACCCGCCGGGATAATCGTTTTAGTGAAAGCTGGAAGCAAATATGAGCGTGCTCCTTCCCGGAAGCACCGTGGGTGGGCATCTTTTGCACCTCCGACTTCTTTACGGTGTGCGAGAGTGTTTGTGTGTGTGTGTCTGTGTAGTGTAATAAGTGTGAAGCGATGGGACGCATATTGCGAACGGCTGCCCTGGTTGCATTATTTCGCTTGCATGAAGGTGTGCTTCTAGGAGCAGGAAAGCAGGAACGGACCGTAGAGTGGCTCCGGTTACCGGGTTGCGTGTGGGTTGCGGTTTGTGTTGAACAGGTACGGTGTTCTTTTGTGCCGATTAGGAAGGTTTTTTTCTCATGACGAGGTTTTGTTTACACATTAACTGTTTAGAGGAATAACCAGTCCTTTTCGAGTGCGGGTGAATATTTTAAACATTGCTTTAAGCTGACGAATTGAATCTACTATAAACCAATTGGCTATAGTTGAAACAATATGTTAAGCATGGTTTTATGCAGCAAACGCCTTCTTCGAATCTTATTGAGTGCTCCAGCTTTAAAGTGTCAATGCAAAAAAACAAAAAAAATCATCAAAGTTTAATTGCTTGAACCTCGATACCCAAACGGAAAAATGCAAATCAAACATTAAAAAACAATACAAAATGCATACATTTAGGCGCATGCTCTCCATAAGCACAAGCTATTGTTTTATCACTGTTTATGATGAAGTTTTCCTAACAAAGCAACAGCGAATAAAGACTTCTACACACTGCAGTCTTCAAAATTGTTCGAAACACTAAAAAACTCTGTTCGCGTCCATCCAAATCATTCCTATATTAACGATATTCAAAAGCCAGTGGAGATGAGCCAACATATTGTCTTTAAAAATCTCCCAAGTCATTGTTTATCACTCACACACACACGTCCATCAGCACACTTCTTCGAGCCCGAACACAGCGAACCAGCTTGTGAATCAAATTTCACTCAAATTGCTCGCATGTGCATCCCGGGCATTCTTCAAAACGAAACCCAACCCTCCAGCCGGAATAATCAGGTTCGAATTTTATTACTCGGCTGTTTGTCACTGGCAAATGTCTTTTTCCTACCACCGGATTCGAAAATAATGATACGCAAATTGCATTGATCCAATTTGCCAGCCATCATCGAAACGCGAACGATAAACTTCGAACCACACGAGGGAGCAATCGCAATGTACAACCTTTCCCTCAAGGCTCTGTCAGTCGGTGGGAAGGAGAGAGAGAGAGAGAAAACAAAAAAACCATCCACCTAACAACGAATGGAGGAAATCCGACGGAAAACCTGCTCACCACCGCTTGTGAGGCAAAAGTCATTCATCATGTTTTACGCATTTCTCCTGTAGTGATGAGCCAACAGAAAAAGCGGGTGTTCTGCTTCCGAAAAAAACAACAAATCATACGCATAAGCAGCTACAAACGATTTCATTGGCGAGGGGATCTCGTGCTTCCTTAACATGAGAAACGAATTCGGCACCCAAATCCTTTTCCCCGCCGTCACTATCTTTTCCCGCAGATGAATGTTTTTCCATATATCAGCCTAGACGCATATACATAAAAATCACACAAAACTGGAAAGGGGCTAAAGCGTATCTGACTTTTTCGGTGCTTCGCCGCCTCTCGCCGATGCGATAATTCCTCGGAGGTTGGGGGCACAAAATAAATGATCCATATTATTTCGACATTCCCCTCTCCGCCGGGCCAAACGCTGTTTACTGTTTATCAGCGGATTCCAACGTGCAGCGAATGGCAGCATCAAAAAAGCTGCGACGAAACGAAACCTATTTCAACTGAGAAACGCGCTCACGCATCCGCAACTCCGCTCGAAACATCGACATCATAAGCGACATCATCATTGTTCGCTCCCATTTTGTCCTTCTCGGCTTGCTGGTTGCTAGCTGGTGGTAGCAAAGGACACACACACACACTCTATCGACCCCGCCGATCTCTCCATGACATCAAACATATGCGCACGATGCCACCATTATGACGATTATGTTGAAGGACTTTGATGAATCGGTGCCGCATGCCTCTCATGAATGCGTCAATGTGGATCTCCTGAAATGCTTCCACGCCAGCCTGCACCATCACCACCACGATGCTAATCCATCCTGCTTGGAACGCCGACGAACCGACCTCAGTTCATCAGTCGTCAGCAGGCTGACGGCTAAAGTCGATCATCCACTAACGATGGGACACTCGCTTCCTCACTCTCATGTGTTCTCCTCTTCTCGCGTGGTTTTGTTTTTGTTTTGTTTTCAAATGATTGATCTTCGCCATGTTGACGGTGATGAGATAATGATGGAAATTTATGTACCCTCGGATTGCCCTGGCCGTGGGCTCTAACGCGATGCTCCGCGAAAAGGGTTGAGTGATAATCATATGCTTCTTTCTTATATATTTAACCCCTTTATGACACCTTGGTGACCTAGTGGTTTATTTATTCTATTTTTGAAAAGGAATATTATCATGTGGATTACGAAATTATCATCCAGACAGGCATGCTTCACACTTCTGGGATGAATTCACACCAAGATGTTTGCATTGGACGTAAAAATATGAATTGCATACATTTAGGAGTAGAAACGTACAATAAAGTCTCTGTACTAGTTTGCTTAATCACCCTTCAAACCATTACGTAGAACCTCGCAACATTTTTAAACAGCCAGAATAACTCAACACCAACATCTTAGTTGCCGAAAACCCCACGCCAGGAAAACAATACTCCTTCCATGAACCGCCGGAAGCTTCAGGAGTGCTTTTGGACGATCCCGGGAATATTTTATTCATACCCGAATCGGATGTCGTGTACACGCAACGCACGTAACACGAAGGATTAACGTCTTCATTTCGTGTCATTTCTCGGGAGAATACAGCCCTCCATTACAAGAAGGATCCGACGAGATATCAAAGACACGAATACCTTATTTTACTATCGTTATACAGTTGCTTTGCTTTGTGTTGAGCAATGTTACTAATTTAGTGGAATAGATTTACGTAGTGTAGGATTCTGTGAATCGAAAGTTACTATATTTTTGAAGGATTTACCATTATTCAAAACCATACTGGGAAGAACAATTCAAGCGATTCTAGTAATCTCCAAAAGCATAAAACGTTCTCATATTTATTGTTTCGGGCTTTGCTCGAAAAGTACATCAAAAAGCTTCTCTTCACATTATGGACCTATCCGTATCAGCCTTCTTGTGCCTATCCAAATCCCCGAAAATCCATCACAGCGACAAACTTTTTAACTGTTGTTCGGATCTGCCATAACCTTAAAAGAAACGCATTTACACCGCGTCCACACCCTTAGCCTGCCTTCCGAAGGGCAAGCGAATCAACAAAGAGAGCGAAAGGTAGCGCAAAGATCACCATTCAAACTTTAATAACATCATTACCACAGCCACTGGAAATTGAACCCTTACAGCAGCACCGGGCATCAGCAAAAATCGATTACGACCTTCGATAAGGGGCGTGGATCGCAGGCAAGTAGCGCCGTGCCAACATCGACCACTCCATCGCCCGAAGTCAACACCGGGGCAGCCGCAATAATCGGAAAAGTAAACTTTCCAGTAAGAATCCTTACGCCTACGGGCAAACATGAGCGCACACAAACAGCCGCCCGTACAGCGAAAGGTAGCGCAATAGGCAACAATGTAAGCTAACTGCCCCATCATCATCATCATCATCGTCGTCGGCTGCGCATATCCTTCGTTTGCGGGATGCCTGCAATGGGTAGGTCGGGAAGGGTGAAGAGTTTTTCAAGGATCTCTAGCGGTAAAGACAACACTTGTAGGGCAACTTTTGCGCGCGAACCGTTTGGCCTTTTGCTTTCGTTTGCCCGGTCCGGTTCGCTGCAGGTGTGTGCGTGCAGCGTTGCGTTCGAGTAGTGACATAATTGTGATTAATATAGGGATAATTTAAAAAATGGCTCATATTTATTCTAACATTTTTATATGCTTTTAGAGTGCTTTTAATTGAACGTTGCATATCAATTGCCTTCTTAATTTCTGCCTTTACTCTTCCTTTTTAAAGGGACACTCAAACCATGTAGTAATACGTAAGCAAAAGGGGTTTTTACCACACACATCAATTCAAGCTCTTTTTTATTCTTTTGCTGTTCGACATTGTTGTGATAGCACAAAATCCGTCTGTTTTCTCATCCCGTAGCCGGAGCTGAAGAGCAGATTTTCTCACGGGATGTTCTTAATTAGAAAAACTCAATACGAAAGGTGGAAAAGGTCGCACCATCTAAAGACGATGCTTAGGTGCGACTAATAGAGCGGAAGATGGGCGTTATACAGCGGCCTAACAAATACGCCTGTATGTAGCTGTTATTCAGCACGCTGCACTAGCTCTAGAACCGTATACTTCAAGTACTTTGTCGAAACGAAGAGAAACTATCCAAATAAGTAGGAGAAGTATTTTTCAAAAACTGAGAACTAAGTAGGGAATGGTTTTTCTTCTAATAATTCCAAGAGCATATCTACATCAGCTAACCCTACCAACATTTGATACCATTTATAAAATAATCAAACTCAATGTAGCCCATAACCTTAAAAGAAACGCATTTACACCGCGTCCACACCCTTAGCCTGCCTTCCGAAGGGCAAGCGAATCAACAAAGAGAGCGAAAGGTAGCGCAAAGATCACCATTCAAACTTTAATAACATCATTACCACAGCCACTGGAAATTGAACCCTTACAGCAGCACCGGGCATCAGCAAAAATCGATTACGACCTTCGATAAGGGGCGTGGATCGCAGGCAAGTAGCGCCGTGCCAACATCGACCACTCCATCGCCCGAAGTCAACACCGGGGCAGCCGCAATAATCGGAAAAGTAAACTTTCCAGTAAGAATCCTTACGCCTACGGGCAAACATGAGCGCACACAAACAGCCGCCCGTACAGCGAAAGGTAGCGCAATAGGCAACAATGTAAGCTAACTGCCCCATCATCATCATCATCATCGTCGTCGGCTGCGCATATCCTTCGTTTGCGGGATGCCTGCAATGGGTAGGTCGGGAAGGGTGAAGAGTTTTTCAAGGATCTCTAGCGGTAAAGACAACACTTGTAGGGCAACTTTTGCACGCGAACCGTTTGGCCTTTTGCTTTCGTTTGCCCGGTCCGGTTCGCTGCAGGTGTGTGCGTGCAGCGTTGCGTTCGAGTAGTGACATAATTGTGATTAATATAGGGATAATTTAAAAAATGGCTCATATTTATTCTAACATTTTTATATGCTTTTAGAGTGCTTTTAATTGAACGTTGCATATCAATTGCCTTCTTAATTTCTGCCTTTACTCTTCCTTTTTAAAGGGACACTCAAACCATGTAATAATACGTAAGTAAAAGGGGTTTTTACAACACACATCAATTCAAACTCTTTTTATTCTTTTGCTGTTCGACATTGTTGTGATAGCACAAAATCCGTCTGTTTTCTCTTCCCGTAGCCGGAGCTGAAGAGCAGATTTTCTCACGGGATGTTCTTAATTAGAAAAACTCAATACGAAAGGTGGAAAAGGTCGTTCTGCTCAGGCAAAAACACCATAGGAAGATAGGTAGCGTACTCGCGAGCAGAACCGTCTGTTTACACGTTTCGCATTGTAAACGTGCTCTCAGATCGCAGTAGGCGAGTAAAAGGTGGTGGGAATAAAAATCGCAAGATGAAAACCGCACACTTCGACACGAAGAGCAAACAGTGAGAAAAGAAAGAGCGCATCTATTTTCTTTTTACAGTAATGATCACAAGATGAGCCTTCAAAGCAAGTAAAGTGTTAATGTTTGTTATGAAAATTTGTACTAAAAAGTACGTACTAAAAAGTATGCTCCTGATCGCATTATTACAAGATTTTTTTGTTTTTTTTTACTAAAATTGCACAAAACAGGTTCAAAAGGTAAATTAAAACATGGTCTACATTTAGGCGCTAAAGCTTTGAACATCATTTCTTCCCACCATTATTACATTTGATGTTCTATTTCTTTGGAAATGGTCGTGCGCATTGCACACCAGCCTGAACAGCACTGTTTTCCACTCACACACAAACACACGCACACCACCGTATTCTCCTGCAACGCATCGCCCCCGCCGTGCCGACCGAGCTCCGGTGGCAATTTCCTGCCAACTCATTGTTGTTTTGCTAGCAAACATTCGCACATCCGCCCGCATACTGAGAAGTCAGCTGCGCGCCAAAGAAAAGGGGCCTGGACGTGGTTTATCCTTCCGCCTCAAAGCGCACGTAACACTTCGCATCCGCTTGCGCTCGCATCTCACGCTAATCTCACGCTCGTTTCACCCCCATACCCGAAGCACAATCTCGTAGCGGGAGGAAAACAAAAGCCAGCGCGCGACGAAAAGAAAGCAAACGGACGAGTGTTGCTCGGCGGAAAAGAGGTAGGGAAAACAAACCCTTGACGGGCTGGTCCTACTCGCGCCCGTCCGACGACGTGGCGCATCGACGTTCCGGGGGTTACGTTTGCTTTGCTCTACCCGTTGCGTGTTTAAAGGAAGTGAAAATTAATTGGAAAAACATACACGTGCCATCCCGCCGCCGCCGCTGCCGACGATGTGACCGTGACGCGATACGATACGCCACGAGTGGCTTTTGCTGCCGGTGGAGTTCGAGCGTGACTTACCTTCGTGCCCAGAAGCAGAACCACCAAAGGTAGGGACAAACAGAGCAAAAAAGAAACGCTGCACGTCAAAACAAAAGAAGCCGAGGAAGCGCCTGGAAAACAAAGCAACCATCCAAACCCCTAATGGTCCATCGATCCACCTAGCCGTGTTGTTCTAGCAGGCTTTTAACTCGTTCGGGACACGATTTTTTTCTGGCCCGTTTGCTTGGATTGCTTTTTTCCCCTCAAAAAACCCTCCTATAATAAGACATTTATTATTCCGCGAATCAAAACGCGCCAATCGCACATCAATTGTAGTGACATAAATATGCCTATCATGCGCCCGTACACCGCTTGAGCGGTTGCATAATTTACCCAATTTATTGCCAATCATAACAATTCCGGTCAATACGCCATGAGGATGTTACGCTCCGCCCGGTGCAGCGTGCGCTTTCCCGAATAATAACCTCTCGCAGCGATAAAAGAAACACACACACAGCCACACGCAAAATAAAACTCTGCACGCCATTTCGGTGGTGGCGCACACAACGGCCACCGTCTCCCTCCCCGTGGTTTAATTATTCATTGCACCGAAATAACCCCACATCGGGCGTTATCGGATCAAATCATGCAACTATGTCAACGCGACGAATCGAGCGCAAAATTTAGGCTCAGCATGAATAATTAATGCGGCGCGAAGGTTATGGGGCACGCCACGGACAGGGGAGCCGCGTTGTTTTTTTTATTACTGACAACAATATAACTCGCCCATAATTTCAGACCCCGTGACGATCGGGCACAATCGGAGGGCGAATGTTTAATTTACGATCAAAATTAAACGCCATTTCATAGACTAAACTTTTCAGCGCCTTTTGGAACCGGGCGGATATTGAAGCGTTTCTCGTTCGGGCATACAATTCATGTTTGTTTTATTAGGAACCGGACACGCGAGCGCTTGACTCTAATTGAATGGCAAGTTTATAAATCAAAATAGAATAATTGATCCTCTATTAAAAGATAATACAATTGAAATTTATCAACGCCTAAATGTGCGCAATCTCTTCAGAATGCACAAGATTTTGTTGCGACAGATCAAGATAACAAGTATATGTAAGTAAAACAAGTTTAACGCCTACAGGTATGCAATGCGTGAAATTGCATTGCATTAGACCAACTTTCAGGCTGCTACCTAGTGAAATAGTTCTCGTATATTTCATGTTCACACTTGACGGTCTTTAATAGTTGGAATTTCTCAAACAAATGATACTTCATTAAAACATTCCTTCAGCCAAAAGAACATGTGACTTATCTCAGTCAACGCTCCCAGCGCTGTTAGCGATATTCGCAGATATTTACCAGCTTTCTAGAGTACGCCACACCAAGGCTCAGCTCTACACGCGAGCTTCCTTCAAGTGGCGTCCTATCATCGCCACGCCAACAGACACACATACGCACACCAAACCCCGACGACGGAACCGGAAAGCGCTCGGCGAATGCCCGGGCGCTCGTGGGAAATTAATTTTTGCTTCTTTCATGCCGCGCCCGGAACGTCGCAGCGAAGCGACGAGTTGGGCAGCAGGGAAGACGCTCACCGGAAAAGCACCATTCGCACCGAACAACAAAGTAATGATCACCGGTGAATGAAGTAGTAAATGGTCGGTGGAGCGTTTTCACTGCTGCGTCTCCGGTCCGCGCCGCCAAAGTGACTTCCCGGGGATGAATTACTTCTGACACCCGGAAATCACACACACACACACACACACGCTCTCACCCGGGGTCAGCCCCGGCGAGCCCGGAGCGTGTGTTTTAAGGATAATGGAAGGCTCCCTCAAACTCTCAAAACGTCGGATCCATTTCCGCGTCGCCTGGTGTGGGACGCCGTTTCCGGGTATTATTTATCTGTTTCGTTCTTATTTTCTTGCCTTATGGCGACGATGCAGAGGAGCAGCGGAGTAGAGAGCACGCTTCATTTTTCATCGCACAAACAAACGAATTTCTGTTTCTCTATGTGTGTGTGTCGTTCGTGTATTTGCATTTGCTGCGGACACGACAAAATGAAGCGTTTCCAGTGATCCCGAACCCGGGTGCCTTTCTTCTGCTTCGTTAAAAGGAATTATGCAGTTCCCACCCTTTGCCCGGGTGGCATATTGTTCGCGGGAAAGGCGGGTTCGCTCGGAAAAGCTTTCCGAAATTCGTCACCAAAAGCAACATCGCCGTGAAGCTGCGCCCTGGGGAGGAGCAGTGCTGCGAGCCACCGAGAAGACGTGAGGATACGAATCGGGTTAGCAATGATAATGAGACCGACTGTCAGCTAGCGCCCGGGTCTGAAATCTAACACGCCGAGCGCAGGGTTCATCCACCCTATCTCATGATGAATATGATTAATGGGTAAATTCGTCAACGCCTTTCGTGGCCCGCGGCGGCCGCCCCGTCCGCAGTGTGCCAGTGTGCGCCGTTACGCTGCCGGCGAGAAAATGAAACTTTGTGCTTAGAATATGCAACGAGCCGGCTGGCTGGCTGACTAGAACACAACACGCGCGGCGGAAAAGAATGAGCACGGACCGGAAACCCCGTGCCGGATGATTGCCCGTAACGCAAATGGTACGTACGCGGGTGTCATTCGAATTTTGAGCCACGGAAGAGTAATGACTTATTTAATATGGAAAAT
>KZ072064.1:125085-138013 GCA_002091845.1 Anopheles cracens
GGACACTTTTCCGACGGCAGAAGGACGAATAGAAGCATCAGCAACAAGCGTCTCTTTCGACCGGCGCAAAAACGAAATCGAACGGTTGGAGATGGCGCACCCCGTAGCGAAAGCAAAAGTGACACTCCGCTGTGCTTCCACGAAGCGAAAGCTAGAAGATGGTGCCAATGGGTGCGTCGTATGAAATTTAAATAAACTCTCTCCTGTCTCCAACCCCTGGTGGCTGCGTTTCCCGTTGTTAAGCCGAGCAGCGCACAGACGCAGCCAGCCCCTTGTCAAGAGCCACCGGGCGTCTCCATCGTGCCGGTCAGTGGATGCGTACGTGTGCGGTGGTGGGATGTGCGGTGGATGTCGTAAAATTACCACACCGTTCGGTCATTGCAGCTTTCGAAGCAGAAATATCGGAATCGATCGGGAATCGGGCACTAAATTTGACAAAGTGTAAATGGAATTGCTCATACAAGTCGATGGAATGGATGGCGGATTATTCGCACCGTAATGAAGACAGGGTAGTAAAACGATAAGCAGCTACATGTTACTTTTCAATCTCCCGCAGGTGGAAACAGTGCACTTTGATCCCAGAATGGCAGCTCCACTCCTAATCCTTCGTTTCCAATATAAAATAATGGAAAAGCGTCCCCGTTCCCTTTCTTTACAAATCACAATTTCGTGAAAGCGCCAACACTCTCTGGACTAAAACATCTCAGTCCGATTTCTTGCTCAGTTCTCTCGCCCCTTCGCACACGCCGTTCCAGCGAACGCACAATAGCAAACATCAGGGGTTTAGGCTCGGCCGATCCTTCTTTCTTTTGCGTTCTTTTTTTGCTCCTGTCGGTAATAAATCAGGATTTCCCGAAGGAAGCTCGGCTGACATCTCGTTCTCATTTATTATCTTTCTTTTTCTCGTTTGCAACTTCGGTTTTATCTGTTTTGCATTGAACGGGCCCGGTTTCGAACGTTTTATTGCACATTCCGAGCGCGTGCCATCCGCTATCGCACGGTGACAATTCTTCCCTGATTCCGCTTTCGCTCGTACCGCTCACGCGGGAATGTAGGTGATCCTTCCGCGACCGGTGGATCTTTAATGGCGGTCACAAATATCAATTTCTTTTGAGTAAATAAAACCACCACCGAAAACATTTTCCAATAGAACGTAGTAAGCAGCCAGAGTAAGTAACTCTATGCATATACTATGCGATTTTTAATACATGAAAAACATGCTTGAAATTTGAGTTTGAAGACAAACTTTGTACAAACAACGCATGATCGCCATCCGGAATCAAATTAATCTATTTCCCCTAATGTTACCCACGGCGGTGCTTTCGAATATCCCTACTAACCTGAGCTATCTAACATGTAGAACGCAGAATCCTGTTTTCCCCATGAAGCACGTTACGCCAGAAGGCAGACTGGAAGTAGCATACGATAATAAACTAAAAAAACACATTCAAGAACCTCTCGCCCCCGTTAAAGTGACCGCCGTTCATAGGCGAGTGACCTTTTCCACCTTTCGTATTGAGTTTTTCTAATTAAGAACATCCCGTGAGAAAATCTGCTCTTCAGCTCCGGCTACGGGAAGAGAAAACAGACGGATTTTGTGCTATCACAACAATGTCGAACAGCAAAAGAATAAAAAGAGTTTGAATTGATGTGTGTTGTAAAAACCCCTTTTACTTACGTATTATTACATGGTTTGAGTGTCCCTTTAAAAAGGAAGAGTAAAGGCAGAAATTAAGAAGGCAATTGATATGCAACGTTCAATTAAAAGCACTCCAAAAGTATATAAAAATGTTCAAATAAATATGAGCCATTTTTTAAATTATCCCTATATTAATCACAATTATGTCACTACTCGAACGCAACGCTGCACGCACACATGCGAAACGAAGCGATGCTTCGCTGATGCGGTTGGGAATGGAAAATGGGAATAAATTGTTAAATTAAACATTCGCACATTTTGTTGCACTTTTCCGTAACAGCATTGAAGGTGCTAAAACAACACATCAAAACACACATTGACCTTAATACATTCAATTTGCATTTGCAATACTCATAATTCATTCAATTAGTTCATTTGAACCGCGAGGAAAAATAATAATAATGCAAATATGTGCTATCAATCGTACGAGGTTGATTAGATTCGAACTGCAACCCATGCTTCCAGCAGGTCCCTCGAACCCCTTTTCAATTAAAACACCACCCAGCTCGCTAAAAGCAGAAAGTACACAGACATCATGCATTTGCAGTGCAGCCGGATCGCATTACGCTCACTCGAGTCGTAATAAACGGCTGGCACAATGGCGTAATGAAATCCATACCGCAAAGGCGCGCAACAACCACCTGCTGAGCCTTCACGGGAGGCACATTTTCACGCCTTCTTAAGGCAAATCCCTCCCCACACAGAGGGAACTTCCCTGCGAGATGATGGCCTCCAGTTGTGGGAGGATAATTTCCATTACCACCACCGTCATCGCCCGTAACAGTGCGCTAAAATCACTTTATATCTCACGGTGGGACGGAACGAACAGGACGAGAATAAAACAGGATCCGGCTCCACCAAATCATGTTAATTTTGCACGCACCAAGCTCAATTATGACCGTCCCCGGGAGTGTACAGAAGTGTGGATCAAATGTCAAAAAGTTGCGGTCAAACTTATTTTCTCAGCCGCAGCGAGACGGGCTACATGTTACAGTGCTTGGTGTATGGTTAACTGCAATTGAAAGAAAATCTAACATAATTCAAAAACAGAGCATTCGAAAGTTGTGGTCTTTTAAATCTGATTTCATTAAGATTGACTTTTGTTAAAATGGTATAAATAATAAATACGAATACAGGAATACAGGAATACATTTTGAAATTAACAACCCAAGCAACTTATAAGTTACCTGTGTATTCCACCATGAGTTATTTGAGAAAATACATTATTTAAATTTACCATTTTTCACAAGAAAAAAAGCAAAATGGCCCAGAAAAAAAAACTAGAGCTCTCGTACAACCATGCAAAGCACTGTATTGTGATGAACGTATCATCTCCCCTCCGTAGCAAGCCACGACAAATCGCCTGCCCCGGAATGGAAATGCAAATTTACAGCACCGCCTGCTTGAAGTCAAAGTTTGCGTTGACAAGTTGCTCAACTCCCGCACCGAACTTAACGGTCAATTGTCAATTGGGAACTTTTTTAACAACCTTCAGCGGTGGCGCGTGGTCACAGTACCGACACCACGCAACACGACCTAATCAACAATTTACCTCCTAACTTTTGTTTCCATCACTTTTTGTTTTTATTCTCACTCTCTCTCTCTCGCTCTCCGAAATGCTGGAACGAATCTGGGGAAGCATACCGTTCCAGCTACGACAGCTGCTTGGTCATTGAATTTTTATCGATGGGTTTAGCATGCAGAAACGATTTTTTTCCTCGACGCAAGCACTCAAGAATATGATGAATGCCCTGTTGAAAAGACTTTTCCATTTTATATCCTTTCAACGGTACAGTATCAAGCCGTGCCGTGCCCGAGGAAGACCCCGACAGCCCCGCTAATGTTTTTTTTTTTTTATCGGCCGGGGCGTGGACTGACGAGGCACTAACGCTTCAAAACATTCCTTGCCGGTCCCTGCCACCGGCCTGTTTCGCTTGTTTAGCCAATTTTAATATTGGCCACTCGATACGCAACATGCCAACGGAAGAGAAGCAAAAAACCGTCCCGAAACCTTAACTCAATGATTAATAAAACTTTACGATGGAATCATTTTGCAATGAACTTCCCAGCGAACGTGGGTGCGCCCGCGTGGGGACAGCGCTCATCCTTCCGTGCCGTTGGTGTGTCCCGTGCCTTCCTCTCGGATGTAGTTATTTCACGAGCGCAATGGGGCTTCCATCAGTGCGTCTCACGGTGAAACTTCTCGGTGGAAAAATCAACAATTTTCAATGCCACCGCGTTCGGGAGCGCTGTCACAACAAGCAGCGAGCCGGCCAGCGCCGGGTCGTTGTGATTCTATTGATTTTCGATTGAAATATCCTGGTCACGGCACCATTCGGCTGAGTGGTTGGTGGAAACGAGACCGAAAAAAAACATCTCCAAGATTACGCTTAGCCAGCATCTGTTACGCCAAGCTGCTGTGATGGATGGATGTGGATGGTATGGTTTTGATTTCCTCGCCAATAAGCTGTTTATTTCAATCAAGGCCATAAAGGATAAAAGCAAATTAAATCACTTTTTGTGTTATGAGTAATAAACGCATTTTTTATCGAACATTTTAATCATTATATAATTGTCATCGTGATACTCTGTCACGTGTTCCAACACGAACAGCAACGCGCACAGTAATGATAGTGCAAAATTTCACCCAGCACCCCCGGTGACACGTGCTTTCCCCGTGAACCACCGTGCGCCTCCATTATGCCCGGTGGCGCAAAGCACGCCAGGGTTCATTCATCTCTCGCCCCCGAAGGCATTTCTATTTTAATGAGCTGTTCGATAAATTCTTTCACGCGTGCATCACCCCACCCGGTTTAATAAACCGTCAAAGCGGTAGACGGTATAGCTAGCCATCCGATCGATTTAATCGATTTTGGCTCCTATCGGTTGGCTGCTATAGGCAAACATAATGTCCATTCCAATGGGGTACGCACATTAGAATCATCGATGAAACCACTTTAAACCATCATTTCAAACCATTCTAACCCTTTTTTGTTCCTTATCACTTGAAACTATCGTCTACATGCCACTGTAACATAACCACAATGTCTGCGTTAAGTTATTAAACCCTCGCCATACAAGCGAACCGAACCCGAAGCGCTGCAAATCCTCCTTTCAGCGTGGAGACCCCTGGAGCCCACCTCGCCAGAAGACAGTGTTCCTTTATCTCCCGCTAATTAATGGTGTTTTAATGAACTTTTTATTCGCTTAAGCACCAACCAACGCAACCGGCGCGTTGGTAGAGGCTATCTCTGTGTGCCTCATGATTATTTATACCGTTTAATGAGACGGTGCGCGCGAAAAACCATCGACCGCACCTTTCCCCGCAGAGATCGGAAACGAATACGGCCCACGACCCTCGCAGCACCACATAAATCGCACACCAACGCGCGGTGCTGTGACAAATATCGCGGATTTTCACGCCGGGCTCACCCCAAATTTGCCAAAAGTGTTCCTTTGTTTCAGCTCATTTCGGGGTGCGACTATCGTTTGTTGGTGTTTTTTTTGTTGCTGCTATTGCATACCCATTTCCACCCGTCTTGAGCATCGTAAATTACTCATAATTTTCCTACCCCCACGCGCTATCGCGGGCGCCTCGTCGAGTGCGCTCCAAGCACCGGGAAGCATGGGAAGAGCTCAAGCTCCAAGCGAAACGGGCCACAGGAAACAACAGCGCCAGCCGGAGAATCGTTTATTGTTATGTCAGAATAAACAGTGCAGCAGTGCCGGCATCGGCGATGACGGCGATACTGCTGACTTGCGGATCGTTTCCACCCAGTTCTTGAGCAGCGGGTTTCTTGGTGCGCTGCTGCGGCATTGTTGTGCCGCTGCCAGCTAGAGCAGAAAACTGCATCAGCATTTATGAATTCTTCGCCGAGCCGTAACGACACATATCTATATATATATTGAACGTCAAATCTAACCAGCTGCTGATTGAACTTCCTATCCCGGAACGCACACCCGACGCGGCATCGTCATCAATCGGCTTGTTAAGGCACCAAATGCTGCTCGGCAGTGGGCAAGTGTACGCAGTAGCACAAAGTATGCGAGAAAAAAAGCAAACGGTTCACAATAGCGTATACAGTCGGTCATGCCAATAAGCAGATCGTTTAAAGGGATGAAATCTAAGGACCACAATAAGTAAGGTGATTGGAGGTCAAAGAAAATATTTTAAAATGTTGCCATCTTTTGATGGATCGATGATGATGAGCAAAACTTTTCATTAGAAATCTCCCAGCAATGGTATAACACAATTTGCCCACATTTAGGCGCAAAGTTGATGCATGAGCTATGCAAATCGCAGCCCTTGCTTTCCGCATCGGTGCGGCTGGTATTGCAACATGCGAGAAGTTTAGCGTTTGGTTTACGATTTGAACGATTCGCGTGGATTGAGACCAAACGAATGTTGAGATCTGTTTTGAAGCAAAGACTTCACACAAAGATCAAAACAATTTCATGACGAAAAGAACTATGGGAGATCATTCACGTCGACTAACACAAACGGTGGCTTCTTAAACGCCATTCTAATGCTTTCATCAACAACGTTGAACCCAAGATAAGCCATCAGCTACCCACAGTATGCAGATCCACTCAGGGCGAAATCCGATCGAATACGTAATGGTGCTTCCATGGATAACCTCCGTCTAGAAGCATTCTCAAACCACCTCACATGGTGTCCTTCTTCGGGAACCGTTCGGAAGCGTCGCAAAAATCACCGCACTAACATTGTACCGTCGTCTGCCGCACGCATCGGACGCCGCCCGCAGTCCCTGCCGTTGGGATGACATCATGCCGACGTCTGCTGCCGCTAGTGCTCGTGCCATTGTTGAGCTCCCATTGACATCCGAGCGTCCCGAAAATGCGAACCCATCCGAACGTCCGGCGCATCCTTTTAACTGCATCAACCGCAACGACCGCAGAATAAACAGTGCAGCAGTGCCGGCATCGGCGATGACGGCGATACTGCTGACTTGCGGATCGTTTCCACCCAGTTCTTGAGCAGCGGGTTTCTTGGTGCGCTGCTGCGGCATTGTTGTGCCGCTGCCAGCTAGAGCAGAAAACTGCATCAGCATTTATGAATTCTTCGCCGAGCCGTAACGACACATATCTATATATATATTGAACGTCAAATCTAACCAGCTGCTGATTGAACTTCCTATCCCGGAACGCACACCCGACGCGGCATCGTCATCAATCGGCTTGTTAAGGCACCAAATGCTGCTCGGCAGTGGGCAAGTGTACGCAGTAGCACAAAGTATGCGAGAAAAAAAGCAAACGGTTCACAATAGCGTATACAGTCGGTCATGCCAATAAGCAGGTCGTTTAAAGGGATGAATTCTAAGGACCACAATAAGTAAGGTTATTGGAGGTCAAAGAAAATATTTTAAAATGTTGCCATCTTTTGATGGATCGATGATGATGAGCAAAACTTTTCATTAGAAATCTCCCAGCAATGGTATAACACAATTTGCCCACATTTAGGCGCAAAGTTGATGCATGAGCTATGCAAATCGCAGCCCTTGCTTTATCGCTTTTTACGTAACATTTACTCTTTGCCCAGTGTTAACAAAGCTTCTCGGTTGGGCAAATAACTTAACAAACATTTCACCAATAATCAATGAGCCTTCACGCTCATTGAGCTCAACAACCCTTTATCTTAGTCGAGTTTTATTTTTTTATGTTTGAGAGTAAATATATAAACAAGTCAAATAAAAAGCACTATTGAATGTTGAACAACCGTATTGTGGTGTATAATACAAACCTTTTTGTTATACTCTTAAAACAAATTTATTATTGCTTTTCTTATGAGGTTCTTCATCAAGAGTCGATAGGACATATGGGTAAAAAAACGGTAGAATAGTATTTAAAAATGCAATTTCTTCCCAAAAGCATTACTTAGCGCCCAACATTACCATTCCATCACCGCTTACTTTGATTTAAATGTTTCTATCACGAAAAGCCTTCAATATGAGCAACCGGCTGAAACACAAACACGACGCCAAATGGCCCAGAAACAACCCACTTCCCAATGCACTGCGCAATATGCCGCGATTTGCAATCGTAAAGATTATGAAGCCAAATAAGCATATGCTTATTTATTTGCCGTTTGTATGGAAATCATAATGCCTGCCACCCACTTAACTTCACCCCCTGCTGCGCTCGCTTTTTGACTGGGGCAACGGCTAAATTATGCATTGTCAACTTTATGCAAAGACACCCGGCTCACTACACGCGCTAAACTACGCACACACACATACACACACACCCTTGCACACGCAAATGGAAGTCAAACTAAGCCTTTCCGGGCGACGTGCATCGGGGACGCTGCCCGACCCGGGTTGACACTCGAAACGTAATAAGGATAGCTTTAAGTGCGTCCCACCGCCATCCATGCCGGCAACTTCCCGGCCAACTCGGCCGTGTGGTGGTAGTGGAAGTGTTATAACATTTAGTGAACGCACACTCACACACTGTACAATCTGCTTCGGCTCCCATGCGTCCTGCGGCCGCCCATTAACATAAGCCCGAAATAGCGCACAGCCGAGCGAGCATCAAATCAGCAAATCTGAATCGCAAACGTTTAATTCCGATGCCGTGTGCGCCCTCTGGTGAGTGGAAATGGTGGTAGCGTATACACTGACGCACAGTGGATGAACAGCGGATGAATTCATTAAACTTGGCCGCCTGTCGACGGCCGGGGTGGGCGACGTGTGGCACGGATGCGCTCTCAGACGTAAATTGCTTGTACTCTCATTAACTGCACGAACAAATGTGCCTTAATGAACGACGGTGATTCGATAGCGGACGCCTTTGGGAAGGCTTTCTACCGCGCATCCGCATCGGTGCGGCTGGTATTGCAACATGCGAGAAGTTTAGCGTTTGGTTTACGATTTGAACGATTCGCGTGGATTGAGACCAAACGAATGTTGAGATCTGTTTTGAAGCAAAGACTTCACACAAAGATCAAAACAATTTCATGACGAAAAGAACTATGGGAGATCATTCACGTCAACTAACACAAACGGTGGCTTCTTAAACGCCATTCTAATGCTTTCATCAACAACGTTGAACCCAAGATAAGCCATCAGCTACCCTTAATATGCAGATCCACTCAGGGCGAAATCCAATCGAATACGTAATGGTGCTTCCATGGATAACCTCCGTCTCGAAGCATTCTCAAACCACCTCACACGGTGTCCTTCTTCGGGAACCGTTCGGAAGCGTCGCAAAAATCACCGCACTAACGTTGTACCGTCGTCTGCCGCACGCATCGGACGCCGCCCGCAGTCCCTGCCGTTGGGATGACATCATGCCGACGTCTGCTGCCGCTAGTGCTCGTGCCATTGTTGAGCTCCCATTGACATCCGAGCGTCCCGAAAATGCGAACCCATCCGAACGTCCGGCGCATCCTTTTAACTGCATCAACCGCAACGACCGCAGAATAAACAGTGCAGCAGTGCCGGCATCGGCGATGACGGCGATACTGCTGACTTGCGGATCGTTTCCACCCAGTTCTTGGGCAGCGGGTTTCTTGGTGCGCTGCTGCGGCATTGTTGTGCTGCTGCCAGCTAGAGCAGAAAACTGCATCAGCATTTATGAATTCTCCGCCGAGCCGTAACGACACATATATATATTGAACGTCAAATCTAACCAGCTGCTGATTGAACTTCCTATCCCGGCGGGAAGGGGGTGGTGGGGCTCCTTTCAAAACGCTTTTCACCAACGCCAACCCATACGGACCTACAAACGATGCACACCGACGTCACTCGCCACCCACCGTTTCGTACAATCAAAAGTCGATGCAGCCGATGTCTGATGACACTGTGGGGAAGCCAACGATTGGCTGCGCGACCTAACGCTGCAGCGGTGGCGGCAACTGAAGAGACTTCGCAGACAGTTTTTTTTCGCACGGAAATCGATTCGGAAATGCAGACCGTGACTTGCAGTGTGAGAGCTGCATGAATTACGCGACGAACTGACACCGTTTGTGGGAATGTGTGTTTCTTGGGGTCGTTTTTTTGTTTGCTACCCAGCCGGCAGCTCTGCATTATGTCTCCGCAGTGCAATGTCTTCCGTTGCTGGTGACAGCGCTTAACAACGTTTCGTTCGATCCCGTTCCTGCGACCCAGTGAAGAGGAAAATTGCTAAACGCTAGGGTGGATTTTTCATTGCAATGCTTCGGGTAGGATTCGTTTTTGCCATCGCTCCGACCGTTTCATCTTTTTCTTTAGAAAACGTCTCCACGTAGGAACGTCTGTATGACACCTAGCAACTTTGACATCCGAAAGTTCTCTCTCTATATCTCACACACACATAGAGTGCATGGATGTGTGGGCGTTAGGGTTCCGTCTGGGGGAACCGACCCAACTAGCCGACCAGTAACAATGCATCTAACGTACCGGAAAGCGAATCAAACTCCGTCGCCCGGTTCAGCGGATCGGTCCATCGGGTCCATCAACACGAACGCGGTGGCTTGCGATGCATACGCAAACACCCCGCAAGTCACGTGCAGTGGCGTTGCATAATCGGCTGTCAGGTGAGTGGCGCGTTAAATGAGCTGCACGCTGCTCTCAAATGGCCGCACGGATGAATGGGCTTTCCATCAACGGGGGTGGGCCGTTTGTTGGTGATTCCATCGATGCCATCGTTTTCCGGTTCGTTAGGGATTCGGTCGAGATACGGTTTCTTCGGCTTAGCCTGCTTAACGAGCGTCCCGGGCTGCGGAAGCAGGGCACTGATTGGAGCCAGCATATTTACATTCTACTTGCAGCTTCTTTCTTTAACGGTCCATCGAAGGAAGTGAATGGGTAGATCCCACTGGTATTGAAACAGGCAAATAAAGTGTGAATACGGCGAAAGTGTGGTGTGTTTCTTTATTAATGTGTTCGGTGAGTAAAAACATTGCTATACTGGCAAATAAACCGTCGATAAAGCATTGGTGCAGTACACATTGCATACTTTTCGGCGTTGTCGCGCTTGATCAGCCTAAAAGTATGCAATCTTCTAGATTCTTTTTTTTGTAACTGGTTTTTATTCGGGTTTTTAAGCTACTTTTGAACCTTTTCATTTGTGATTATTCTTTTGAATAGACTATCAGCAATCTGCACGAATAAACACTTTATTCACGCGATATTACCTGTTTTCGGTTTGCTGTAGAACGTTTGGTCGATAACATTCTAATATTATAAAATCTAATTGATTCATATAGTGTAGTGGCCTACATTCATTAGACAAAATGTTGCTCCGCTGCTGCTAACAACCCTTGTTAACAAATTTGAACCTGACGATACCAGCTTCACCGACTTTTCGATCCTCGTAACCATTTTACGTGCCGTTTCACATAAAACTTCGAAAAATGAAATTCCCTTGCCTACCAATACACCTCGCGAACGCATAATCTGATTACTCCGTTCCTGGGGCTCCTCTCACACGAAAGCTGCTTCTGCTTCGCTACAAACGGCTAATAAAGCTTGTTATCTCAACGGCTGCGCCGTCAGCCCCCGGGGCTTGATTGAACGATTTTTAAATCTTTCCTCCACTATCATCAATCATCCCACGAGGAAAACCCCCAACCGGTTGCCAATAAATCGATTCCTCCGGGCAGTAGTAAAATCAAATAGCTGAATGAAAGCGGCAGCATAAACTCACCGCCAGCATGGAGGCGCGGTGCACGTAAAAAATCACCCAGCTAGAAATATGTTTGATGTGATGCGATGCTTCCCGCAGCATTCATTCGCGATGGACGTAGCGCACGTAGGAACGAGTCTGTTCGGCGCTTATAAACAGCTACCGATGGCCCATGATAAGCCCATAAATTTAGCTCGACGCTTCTTACCCAGCACCATGCGAGAAGTAAAAAAAACGCACACACACACACACCTCTCCTAGCGACCCGAAATCGATCCGACAGGCTGATCTGACGTTCAACATGTTTCTCGGAAATGGATCTGTTTTGCGTATCTCGACCGTAACCCAAATGCTCTACAAATATTGCGTATGTGTGCGGGTGTGTGTGTGTGGTCCCCGCACTCTACCTGGTGAGCTCCGGTTCAAGCTCGAACAAAGCCACAAGTCGTTCGCCGGATCGGTTTAAGAAGCAGAACGCAGCAATGCCCTGTGGACGATGCCCTGGAAGAGTCCATCATGCGGTGAATTAGTTTCTGCGGCGTGGGTCCAGCCCGCTGGATACGGGCAACGTCGCGGCAAGAAAAGATGGTTGGTCGATTGCTTAAAATCGAATTAAACCGTCCGGAACTAACTCCGGACACTCACGCTCACGGCATCGTAACGAATCATCATCACCGTCGCAGCGGCCATCGTCGGATCCGAAACCGAACACCACGACGGCCACGCTGGGTTGGGTTGTTTATGAATTAATCCGTTTAAGCTTAAGCAAATTACGGTGTTAGTTGCAACCCGGGCCCGGGCACGGTCGAGATGGGTTTGAAAGCCCGGAGGTCAGTTCCAGCACGGGCTACAGAGCACACAGCGCCACCGACCGACCCGGTCGACGATAAACAGATTGCTACAAATCTCGTACCATTCAGCACCGATCCCGGGCCCAGCTGGGCGACTCGGGTTTGAACGAGAACCAATCAACCCGAAGAACGCTCCAGGACTGTCATTTGTCTGCGGCAAGTAAGTTTGCATATTCATACCAAGCTGCCCATGACAGTGGTTTCCTCGAATGGTAAAAGCCTCAGCAAGCCTCTATTAATAAACGGAAGTGCAATACATCAAGCTGACCTCGCCCGGCAGAGAGTATCGTTGTCAGTCCGTCAGCGTACGATGAAGGCCTCGTTTACAGATATCTGTCAGAATAAACATTTAAATGCAAGCAATGAGACCTCTTGTCTATTCATTTGACGAGCTACATTCCCCAATAAAACCCACTCATAATAAAAAAAAAGACAGATATATTGTGTCTCCTCGAAAGTTTCGTCATGTTTATTTCGTCCTTAAATGGCTTAACACCCTTTTAAACATTCCTTTTCGATACCATAATGTAATGGTCTCGAATGTTTCCATGCAAAAGAATGCAAAAGAAATGTACAAAGTCTTTTAAAAAAATGGAAAAGAAAATTCTTCATAACATCCAACACAAGTAAAAAAACTCACATCCAGCGTGCTTTACGTTTCGTATGCTAACACGAACATCTCGTGCTGGGCCAAAATATTCAGTTTGAGTGATTTTAGAAACATATCCCGTTCGCTACTCCCAAACACCTA
>KZ072064.1:144473-162816 GCA_002091845.1 Anopheles cracens
AGGCTTCGTTCGTCTGGCAGACAGGAATCTGTGCGAAACTTTAAAATCGGTTATAGTTCAGCTGCTCCCGAAGTTAGTTCGCCCGGCCGGGCTGTACCTTGCGGTGTCGACTAGAACAGAAACATGACGTATGCAGCGGCAAATGAAACTTGACATGCTCCGCCGGGACATGACACCACGTTGGGTAAACACGGGCTTGTTTGTACGCTCGGGCAGGCAATTACCGGACCGGCGGTCGGCCTCCAGGGCGCTTCCCCACCCCGAGACAAACCCCCGCCGGGTTACAGTCAACCCCGCATGGCGATGTAAAATTTATCAATTCCATTTAACATTACCGTGCACGGGCTGAAAACACCCGCCCAGGCGCTCAGGTGAAAAAGGCGTTAAACACGCCGGCACAATCACGGTACAGCCGGTCCCCGCCGGTGCGGTCACGTACAGCAGCCCGTAGTAACAGTAATTCTTCATCTTCGTGACAGGGATCAACCGCAAGCCGTTGCAGGCACCGGCCAACGGCACGTGAGGGAAGTTTAAAGTCACAAACACCCACTCGCAGCGCTAGTTTGTCGCACGGCTTCCATTAGCGACGGAATTAACAAGTTACCAACACCCGATGCTCATTGTGGAAGTTTTCCATTTTCAGCTGCACTGCCTTTGTTGTACAACTTGCATAATGATGAATTATGTTGCCTCCCGGGCGTGGTAGCATGCTTGGTGCGCCCGGTGGGAACATTACGGGTACGGTGTACGAGATCTCCTAATTTTGCTATTAGCCTCCGAAGGGTGTACGGTTGCCTATCTGTAGTGTAACCCTCCCGTGCTACGGTTCTTTGTCTTGGAAAATGCTTCTTTTGATATTTCACTCAATGCTCTAATTTGAGCAATTACCGTTGCGCTGCAACCCGGCGTGACACACTGTAGTTGATACGCTACGCGGTATTTACATAGGGCTAATGGTGAACAGCTTTTGGAATAGGCGTGGAATTCACTTGTTTGTACCTATCGAGCAGTACTCACGAAGCATTACAATGCAAAGCGCACTGCATAGCCTTGGATGCCGATTCTCAAAATCATCTGCAAATTTTGTAGTGAAGATTGCATACATTCTGGCTGATAAAATATACCAACCTCAACAAATGTGAAGTGTGCAATACGCACGAATAGCAAATCTTTGACTGAACTGAAACTGTCGAGCAGGTTGCATACTTTCTGGCGCCACTAGCTACGCGTCAACCAAGCTGTCCTACACCAACGCTTGATTTATGTTTTATAAGCCTTCCATTTGCCAATTTAATGAATTGTTCGTGCTGAATGTATGGGTTCGAGCAAAGAGAACAATGGAGCTCTAAAAAGGAGTATAAAAAAAAGACGGGTCAGTAGCGGATCGAGCGGTAGACTCGAAGATTCATCTTGGAAAATAAAATCAACGATAAACATAAAAAAAAATGAACCGATCGTTAAAGCTGACTGAAACGAGCTGTGTGGCTGAAGATGCTGTGAGCTCAACTTTTCCCCCGTTCAATTCAATCAGCAGCGCCATTCATTTTCCACTTCCGGAGTATTAACAAACATAATTCACATCTCTTTCGAGGAGCCTTTACAGAAAGAACGAATAGCTCGTTCCGGAACACTTTCACACACACACACACACACACACACACAAAGGCACGCACGTCGTAGCGTCGCCTATTTGCCAGCCCGCTTTTCTCCTGGCAGAGCGGAAAAAGCTTAAAAGCTCTCCCACTCCACAGCCACGGCGAACACAATGGGCACAAAGTTATAAGTCCTTTGAAAAAACTTTCCTTCGCGCCACGACCCGTGCATCATCCTAATGGTGCTTTATTTACTCGGGCCATCCTTCCGTTGTACTGCTGCAACGGTTGGTACGGTGCATTTTTGCATTCTGCACCCGGGAGTTAATCCTCCTTACGTCGGTTCTGTTTCCCATGTTCTTTCTTGGGTCCGGTCGCGCACAAGCTACACTAATGAGGAAGTAGTGGCGAAAGCCCGAACCGGGCGGGATTAAAAGCGAAAGCGACTTCACAAACACAAAGGTCTTAAACAATTAGTTCCCCACAGCCATGACGCTGGGCCCCGATACTCGATTCGACCAGGGTGCAGACAACAGCCCTGGAGACGAGACGAGCCTGTCGGAAAATTACACTAATTGACCCCACGGACACCCCCGAGCTAATCGATACCGGTTCGGTTCTTGCACTGATTGTGGAAACTTTTCCTTCCGCTCGTCCAAGACGACCCGGCACAACACACACACATCCACTGATTGGAAATGGCCGAACGAAGCTAACGATAGTTTGCAGAACTGTTTCCGAAGCCTTGCGCAACTCCGAGGGAATGTTAATGCCGACGCTGGCTCCGCTCGAAGCAGAGTTTGTGGTTCGCATCGTAAGTAATTAAGCAAAAGTTTGCAGCGGAGCTATTTTTAATTAATCAAGCTGCGTTGCGGGAAATTATATCGGCAATTGTGATGAAGATAAAACAATTTTATTGATTCATCACTTCCACGCAGCTAAGGTCAGCAGAAGCTTTTCTGCGGTTTGCAGATTGAATGCTTAAGCGCCGACTAAACGGGATCATAACACAGTTTGAGCTTTTAAGCGAGTCAAATTTTGAACTCATTTCCAATTATGTGACGAATTTTCACATTAATAATCGAGCTTTTAGCGATAGTCGAAATCAACTTCACATATGCATTATAATAAAAGCTCATGATTGTCACTAGCTTGCCTGACGGTTTTTGGAATTTTCACACTCTTACAAACAAGAACAAAGCTCTTACAGGAGCGCATAACGCAACGCGATGAAGGATAATTAAGACATGAAATTAAACAATCCATTTCTTACCCCCAGCTACCTCACACGCTCACAAAAGTCTCTCGGGCTGCAAAAACACTGCCGCGCACCCATTCGGCTTAATGAATACTGTTCCCACTGCTTTCAACGGAGTGCCCGTGCGGAAAGCTTCCAGTCTCTAATCCCTTATAAACAGTCAGTCGACCACTTAAAGACACGCAAATAAAATAAATTTCGAGGACATGCTATTCACTTTAAACCGCATTTACTGTCTTTTAATGAATTGAGCATACCTTTCTCAATAGTTGTAAACTATAATCGACTCTACTCTCCGGAACGATAAACCTCTTTTCATCAGCGAAATGCATAAAACATGAAAAAACCGGATGAAATCCATCCACCCATTATCAATCCCATCGACGAACGATGTCCTGTGTAACGTTTCGCCTGCGACTAATATCGAGATGTTCTCTTTGCCTTCGTTCTGCGACGGAGCTTATCGTTTCGTAGCGTATTTTCTTCCCACTTGAGTAATGGGATTAGTTGTATAAATTGTACCGGACCGAAGTCGACAGGGTGTCTGTCGGGTGGCGGCTCCGTGGGCAACGCCAGCGACAGAACGACAGAATGCAGCCCAAATCCCTTACGAAATGGCTGCCACGGCCCGCCCGTCTGCCCGGACAGCCGCTACTTGCTAGCGGGGTGTTAAATGTGATTTGGAATCTCTAGGAATCTTATCGGATCGAGAAGAAGTGCCGAGCGTTTGAGTGCGCTTAAGTATGCTTGAGACTTTCCACCGCGGTTGAGGCACCGTGTAAAACGAGCTAAACAGTCCCGCTGGGGTTAAGCTGTTCTTGTCTGTTGCTAATATGTTTATGTAAGCAATTATGTGTGTTTTTTTAAATTACGTTTAATTTTCATTTTGTCCTTTCACATTTTCAATGTGTTCAAACATTTTTTTACCTATGTTTTCAGCGTGTAATAACAATACTATCGTCTAAATTTATTCAAAGACACACTCTGTCCCATCTGCACTCAACCATCTTTTCGACACATCCTTCTCCACCGCTATCTAAGTGTATCCATTTATAAAATCTATACAGCGCAAACCACAAAATATCTTCTCGGTTCCCACCCAACGGCGCTCAGCTGATAAGCGACGAATTTTCCGCCTGTCACCCGAAATAAACTACGCCACCATCTCGTCCAAAGCAACGAGATCCCTGTGCCCGTGCCGGAGCAGCTTAACGAATGTCCCGCACACTGGCTTGCTCGCTGGCAGATAGGCACACACACACCCGTTCCCACAAGCAAGGGCTCACAGCGTCTACCCGTGCGAGGCACCGTGCAAAGTCAGCCCGACCGGACAGTGGCTGCGCTCGGAGCATTCCGAAGATGAGCTCGCCCAGCGTCGGGCATTCTAGGCTCCAATTCGATGCAGAATGCAGAAGCTCTGCAATCATCAATACGATACTCGTCGCTAACGCAAAAATTTCAATTGATCTGTGCACCATCATCCTATGGTGTGTTTGTTGTAACTGCTAGAAAGGCTTATATCCTTTTCTTCAAAGCGTATTAAATGCACACAAATAAGCCATGCAAATATTCCGAAATATCAGAGTTTGATCCAAGTTTCAGTAATAAAGGATTTCATGAACCACACACACTCGAACGGGACATTCACAAACAACCACCACATATCGAGCTCGACAAATTGCTAAACATTCCAGAGAAAGGTTTTAATTCCCTTTTCCAACCGAGGACTGTAAGCTCACGGCAAACACTGTTGACTGTTTCACTGCACATCGACGGTAACATAGCAGGCTGGTAAACACCGCCCAAAGGTGACGATGATTGACAATAAAAGCTCCACCTACCTGTGTGTGTTTGCGTGTTTTTTGTGTGAAGGCGATTCCTGTTCCATGAAGTTGCGTTTGTGGCCAATTTATGTTTGCGGTGTCGAGAGTGTATGTGTCTCTGGTTCTCGTTACGCTAAATTAGCAAACAGACATTGCCGCCAATATGGGTGTTCGCATCCAGCTGCACCTGGGATATGTGGGATTATCGATCATCACCCTACACCTACAAGCCTTATCCCGTCTCAGTTCGATCAGTTTCGTCATTTATCTTCTCGACCGAATGAAACGATGTTCATACTGAACCTCCTGAACCAAAAAAAATACACTTCCATCGTGTTACATGTGCAAAATGTGGAAAACGAAAAAAACGAATAGAAAACCCGTAAAGGATATTGATTGCACCCTGAAACCAGGGCGTTGCTCGTCAGCTCGACAAACAATCCGAAATGGCTGAAACAGTCCGATAAGTGAATGATCCCCAAACTGCTACTCCTTCCGGTTGCGATTGCTCACGCGTCAGCGTTTTAATGCAACACAGGAAGGACCTTCCATAAAAAAAAAACAGAAAACGAAACACCATGAATGTCCTTAAATTGTGAAACAACCGGGAAGGCAGCAGAGTGCAAACAAAATCAAATTATCCGATAGCCTGTTCCCGAGCTGTCGCCGCTGTTTTTCTCTTTCTGTTGTGCTATCCATTTTCTTTTCCCCTTTCGTGTTCTCCTTATAACGAGAGCTTTCCCGTTCACTCCGGCTCCCGGCTGAGATCAACCGACGGGCTTCGATTTAATCCTTTCCCTGTGCGCTTTTCAATTCGCACACCAATAAAATCGCTTTACAAGGTGTTGAAAAGTGAATGGCCTTCGGGGGGCCAGTACGCCATCGATACGGCGTGAAAATGGACGATGTTTGGGTGTTGGACACGCAGCCCCATCCAGGCAGATGCGCGGGAGAGGGGAAGAAAAAACGTTTTCCTCACTTTTTTCCACGAACGAACCGTCACCTCAAGCGATGATTTCGCTATGATGACGAGATGAAAAACGCGAACCGGAAACAGTGCAAGCCCGTGTTTTTGTTTGGTTTACCGTCCTATCCCTATCCAGACTTTTCAGCTTTACTCGGTGGTAGGAGAGATGAAAAAAAACACGTTGCGTTCCAAACTAGTTGGTTAAGCGTTTTTTTATTTATTTATCTACTTATGGGCCAAACCGTGCCGTGTTTGGCCCTTTTCCGACCGCTTTTCCATTTACCTTCAGCTCTCGCCAGCGGATGCTCCCGAACTGCGTAAGATCCCCAGGGTTTTTCTGGTGGGGAAGTTGATTTATGCGCACCGATGAGATGTGACAGACAGCGTCGCTTCTTCGGCGCGAGCTCCCGGAGAGGGCTCCCGAAGGTGCGGGCGGTGTGAAGTTATCGTCCCGTGGCAAACTAGCGGTGCTGCGTCGGGTATAAACTTGCTGCGGTCGAATCCCGAGGTTGAATATATAAACCATGTTGATCAGTCAAACGCCGGAAGCGGTTTCAAAAGGTTTCATCTGTTTTCGCTTTTTTCTCTTTCTCTCTCTCTCTCTCTCTCTCTCTGCGCCACCCATCGCAATCGAAGGAAACTTGTGTTTACGAGACGTGCTTTTTTTACACACGCTTGCGTTCGAAACGCACAGATTGACAACCCAATCGGGCCCACCCTGAGCCCCTTCAGCAAGAGCTTCAGATTTCGTGTCCCTTTTTCTTGGCTTTTTCTCCTATTTCTTTAATGGAGTAGTCGGACGCGGCACAGCTCCAATTCCGATAGCCACCTCCCACCGACCGACTCCGGTTTGGTTTTACTGCCGGCACGAGGGACGGCCGCGGGGGCCTCTAACGCTTTTGAAGATGATGATGGACGAGAACGCTCCGGATGGTGCGTCAATATGTCTTCGTTACGATTCAGATGCAAATGTTTCGTGACGTTCCGGAACCCGGATGAGGTCACAAAATAAACTCTCCCACACGGGTGGTGTGCCGGCGATCAGGGGGCTTAATTTAAGCTGACAGCTTATTTACTGTAAGCCGCAAAGCGGCTATTACGTTTGAAGCGATGGAAAGATGCTTAGTGTGTAGTTTGAAGGTATTTAAAAGAATGTCCGAATAAGGTATCCCTTACAGTGCTTTTGTCCACCGAATCATCCCACTATCCAACAGCCGGATGTCATGAGGCACCCTTATTTTGCGTGAAGCATGTTCCCACGATCACCCAATTCCCGTATCCTTCCAAGCATTCGGGAAAGAAATAGGGTCCCGAACCGGGCGTGAAAAAAAGGATGTGAATACGGAAACGGGCATGTAAAGCGACCCCCTGAGGGTTTAGGTGAAAACCCTTTCCCCGCACACCCTCCCTCTCTCTGTCTCACTCTCGGTCACCGATGTAAGGAGCTCGTTTGTGGTTGCACGGCACGGTGAGGATGTCTTTCTGATTGAATAATGGAAAATTTGTCACCACATGTCCCGAGGACGGTCGCCGCCGCGTCACGTGAGGGTGCTATATGGTAAATCGAATTTCCTACCCCATCTCCCGTTCTCGCACGGGTCGCCTCCTGAAGGGCCGACGGGAAAATCCACTCCCGAAATCAGGTTTTCTTCGGGAGGAACCATTCCGGGTCCAACCATCACAACGCCAGTCGGTTTGTCTGTCTGTCACGGGTACCGGGTTTTTCTGGTGGGGAAGTTGATTTATGCGCACCGATGAGATGTGACAGACAGCGTCGCTTCTTCGGCGCGAGCTCCCGGGGAGGGCTCCCGAAGGTGCCCATCGGCTGTTTCCATTTCATCAATGGCTTCCGGGTTGTGCAACGTGTGGCGGGATAAACACAGGACTTCAAACGACAACTGGCAAAGGGGGACTTACTTGGAATTCTTGTGAGCTTACTCCAGCGCCTACTGAGGAATGTTGTTTGAGGAGGTGGAGGGCACAGTGGGACAGGATTTTGTTAAATATTAGAAAAATCCATTCGGAAACACTATTGTTATGAAAACATTGAAGAACTATAGAGTGTGAAGCTACTCGATGTAGAACAACGAAGAACGATGTAGAGTGTCACAAAAGTTTAAGAATGGAGAATTTGTGGAATTATGACATAAGGAAGTTAATGTTTCAACATCTTTGACAAACTTATTATGATCCAACAAAAAGTAGTTGACCAATTGACCGTTAAAAAAAAACAAAACAACATTGGCTATGCTTAGTGTGTAGTTTGAAGGTATTTAAAAGAATGTCCGAATAAGGTATCCCTTACAGTGCTTTTGTCCACCGAATCATCCCACTATCCAACAGCCGGATGTCATGAGGCACCCTTATTTTGCGTGAAGCATGTTCCCACGATCACCCAATTCCCGTATCCTTCCAAGCATTCGGGAAAGAAATAGGGTCCCGAACCGGGCGTGAAAAAAAGGATGTGAATACGGAAACGGGCATGTAAAGCGACCCCCTGAGGGTTTAGGTGAAAACCCTTTCCCCGCACACCCTCCCTCCCTCTGTCTCACCCTCGGTCACCGATGTAAGGAGCTCGTTTGTGGTTGCACGGCACGGTGAGGATGTCTTTCTGATTGAATACGTTCTTAGTTGTGCTATTGTTTGGGGATTTTTTGTTGTTGAAATTTTAGAATAATCCACTGAAACACCTACTTCGTGGTTGGCGGACGTTATCGACCGAACCTGTACAAGCGTTTCAAGCGGAATAGATTGAATAAAGTTTAACAAAGGTGGGAACAGAAGATTTGGTGTGACTTGAAAAGGAATATTTTCCACCTCAGTATCATGTGTGCGAGGTGACACATATCGATAACTTTAATTTTTATCTGTTTCTTATCCAATGTGTCACGTCAAACTGTTGTTACTAATACTAAGTTGCTAGTTATTACTAGAAATATTTTCAAACATTTCACTGAGATGCCACGACTGTTTTCTGTTGCGAAACAAACATACACAGAAGTGAAGTGTAGCTCCCCAATCAGTTATCTACCACTCACTAATGATACTAAAAACAGTTTAACAGCTTTAATGTATAGCGACGCCTGTGCATGTCGGTTAGAATGTCAGTGAATGTCGCAAGGGAAGCTTTGGCCAGTTTTCATGAAATAAGTTTGATTGCCATAAAAGCAGTGAGAATCTCGTCGTTCATTTGGGTAGAATGCACATTTTCCTAGATCCCAATGGTTTGCAAGACAATTCAGAGAAATTTGAAAACCATTGAGCTGCTGAGTGCGTCTCTCGGTGCATGTGCGATCGAGCTACGGTTCTGCGAAGAGGAATTGCATCCGACTGACAGCTATCAGAGAGTTCGAAGTAAATCATGCTCTACCGTGGCCCAGAAATACATTTCAAAGAAATGTGTTTTCCTATTTTGAAATTCTTCCACACCAACTCAACAACACCTGTTGCTGCAGCAGCTAACATTGTACGGGGCCTGTGTTTGTTTCTCCCCGGTGGTACAATAAAACAGAAGCAAGCAGCGTTCACCGATCGCCAAGCTGTCGTCTATTATTGTCGGCTGAAAACATAAATACGTACGGGGCTTTCCTTTTGTGACTTTATTGTATCGGGACGGGACGGGGAGCCAAACTGTCGATAAAGAATGCGGTGTAGTTATTTCTTGCGGCATTGTCAATGCACACCCAACGGGGCCACTGTTTAGATGCAGCATAATGAACTGCATTGTGCACTGTGTGCTGTGCGAGTTGGGGAATGGTATGCTAAAACGTTCCTTTCGCCTACCTCCCACGAATGCAGCCGGCAAAGTTGACCACAACTCTTAGAGGGAGGGGGGGGGAGGAATGAGGGAGAGGGGCAGGTGGCATTATCTTGCCGATCGTCCTCGAAGCGTTGGGCGAAAGTTGGACGACCGCCCGGGCCGGAGAATGTTGCTGACAATTCACATAAATTCGTTCTTAGTTGTGCTATTGTTTGGGGATTTTTTGTTGTTGAAATTTTAGAATAATCCACTGAAACACCTACTTCGTGGTTAGCGGACGTTATCGACCGAACCGGTACAAGCGTTTCAAGCGGAATAGTTTGAATAAAGTTTAACAAAGGTGGGAACAGAAGATTTGGTGTGACTTGAAAAGGAATATTTTCCACCTCAGTATCATGTGTGCGAGGTGACACATATCGATAACTTTAATTTTTATCTGTTTCTTATCCAATGTGTCACGTCAAACTGTTGTTACTAATACTAAGTTGCTAGTTATTACTAGAAATTGGTTGGTGGAAAGCGAAATCGGTCGGATAATGTTCATTATGCCTGACAGGTTCATGAACTTGAGAACCTCCCGTCGGTACGGAAGTGGAAGTGGCTCGGTTAGTAGCGGGGGCAAGTGGTTCAATAATTCGCTCTGACAACTCGCTCTGGCAGGGAGTAATCTCTTGAGATGCCATCGGGGTTAGCTGCAATTAACTCCATCAGCCAACAGGGCATGAGTGATATGACGGCGAAAGTAGGAATATGAACCGCGGAAGAAAAATGAAGAAGTAGGTGATATCAGATTTTAAACTTTCAGTACCATTGCAGATCTGTTTGAGGAGCCAACTCGAATGCGGTATGCGTGATATTTAAAATCTGACGTATAGGATTAAGGTCTAGAGGTGTTACTGATATGTTTTCAATAAGTATTCGAAAGGTCATGTACCCCAAGTCATTTAAATAAGTAATGATATTATTGTAGATGATTCTAACATCTAAGTAAAGGCACTGACGATTGATGAAATAATTTACGTGGGGCTTCAACATTTGTTCCATGTTAATATGATATTTAAAAAAAACACACCAGTGCCGAGTGTCCTTTAGCTGGAGAGTCGAACGACAAATAAAAAAAAAACGCTCCGAACGTAGAAGCATTAAAACAACCCTTAGTGGCGCGCGAAGTGAACAGTCTGGGATTGGCGTTAAATTCATGGCGAAAGGTAATTTAATTAATTTCACTGCGGTTTTTTGTTTCTGCCGTGGCCGCGGGCGAGTCGCGACCACCGAGCAATGAACGCTTTCCACCACTTCCAAACGCTCAAGTGCAGGTCTAAACGCACGCATGCGGCTACAATACACCGAGCGCGTCTACAATCATTGGTTCGCGTGTTCGGTACTCATTTTTGTTCCTCTGGCACGCTGGGTCGGGTTTGGGGTTGGGTTGTATCTGAAATGGAAAATCTAATCATTCTCATAAAACGGAACGATTTCCTGAGATTCTTTTCGTCCCCCTGCGTTCCACCGGGATCCATTCCGACATTGTGACTTCCAGATGGAAGTTTAGTTAGGAAAAAAGCAGTAGCAGGAATTGTTGCACGTTTTGCTGTATTGGTTTACCCTGGACTGGGGGGTGAAAATAAATTCTCACGTAAATAGCTCGACGTGGAAACGGAATGTGCTGGCGTTGGCTGGCGAAGCGAAGTACAAGCGTTTAGAACAATCACAAAAGCAAAGGTAGTTAATTATAAATCAAGAAGGAATGTTTCGTTCATTCAGTTAACAAGGTCGCAGTGAATTAATGGTGGAATTTGATATAGGAACCGAACCAGAAAGTATGCCAGCATGGTGTTACTGATATTGGTACTGTGAGTAAGCTTGAGTTTGTACTGCGGTTGCATACATTTAGGCGCTCAATCGATGCTCCGAGAATTAAAGTTTAGTTTTACTCTTTTTCCATGATATTGTTGAACCTCTCGTCCGGGTTAATGACATGGCCAACTTTGACACTGTTTTCTCGGAAACCACCCCTTCCCTTCCTCCTCTTCTCTCGATCCGGAGCATGATTAACATTCCTCGATCAAAATTATTATTCATTTGCCCGCACCCAGTCTATTTCGGCAATTCAACGTGTCATGCCTACATTTTTGACGAGGGTGTCCGTATGATTTTTTGCTGTCGTTATTTTGTTCCTCGTCTTTATCAAAAGCTTATCCTTCGGAAAAGGAATGTTTGGCGTGTCAAAATTACTTGCTGCTTGATTTACCCGCACGCAGTTGGTTTGGGAATAGGTTTCCGGCGAGCACGTCTTCGGTAGTTAAGCGGGAAGAGATTTACAGCAGGAGAGAGCAGGGATACCGTTGTTGGCACGGAGTTGGAGCACTGGTTTTTTCATCGTGCCTTCGGACAGCTTCCGTAGTTCATCAAAACGGGCAACCCTCGATCGATGCAGTGCGCAGAGGAACCCTTGAAATTTAATTAAATCATTTCCAACCACGATGTCACTGGGGTGGAGTAGTGTCCTTGCGGCACGACTTCCACATCAATTACTCGAAGCGTCTGAAAGTTTGAAGAATGAACTGACTGAGACCGAAAGATGGAGGGGCCGGCTGGTTGGGATGCTGTTTGCCGCAAAAAATATCTCTTCCTGTGAACAGGATGTTCCATATGGTTTTTTGTGTGGCTTAAAGCTCATGGGGTCACAGCTGGTCCAGCTTGTCGAAGAAGACATGACGACCTGGGTCGGACGGTTTCCTATGGATATGGTGAGATTTAATTACAAAGATGGTTTGTTTGTAGGGATCGGACAAAATCGAATATGTTTTAGATGATTGAAAATGTGTCTTGAGGGTTTCTTGGAAGTTTCAGGGAGGCTCTTGCAGGTCAAGCTCTTAATTCGAGGGATTTCTTAACCAGTTGTGCAAATGGATTGCAAACACATTTCCATTAATTAAATCACTGACTTAAGAAATGAACTCTGAATCTGAGTCATGGCATTTGTGCATTTTTCGCAACAGTCGTAATCTGAAGCTATGAAAGTACTAGTTAGTCAACTAACTCATCACCCGCTCTCTAAGGAACCACACTATTAAAGACTTGTGGATAGCTTGTTACCTGTTTTTACGAATATGAATGCATTGCCCGCGTTTGGCATGAGCAATGCTTCAAAATTGTTTAAACTTCCGATAGTTGGTGTGTCTGCCGTCAGCACCCAGACCATACTGCAGTTAAGAGTTACATCCCGAATCCACCTCCTTCGAGACGGTGCCAAAATTACACCGAAAACGAACCGACCGGGCGATAGTCCTCGCGACAGTGCAAATGGGACGCCGTGTCATAAATTAGGCACAGGCGGCACGTTTTTCGGGTCCACACTTTGCTGTGTGCTGATTTGCGATCGGCTGCGATAGGGAAGAAAGCCACCTTCCGTCCCACCTCGAAATGCCCCACACGACACTCATTTGCATTTGCGTTGTGGGGTGTGCACGGTTGTGCCCGGGCCCGGGGAAGAAGTTATGGATTTTATCGTTTGCCGTTTGGGCGCTAGGGCGAAGACAGTTTGCCAGTGTACCCTTTTCTTCGGCCGGTCCGTCCGTCCGTCCGTCCGGCCCGGTGGCCGGGAGGCTGGGTTTTATGGGATGTTTTTCGGTGCAACATTTTACGACGGTTTCTGATCGGGCTCGTGTGGGTTTGGTCGGAGATGGATTTTATTGCATGTGTGATAGAGCGGTGATAAATTTACTGTCACGTGCGTCGCGGGCTCGAGGGCTCGCCACTTGGGCCGCTGTTGAACGCTAACAATGAGAACTTTTATGAGGCAGTGTTCGTTGCGAACCGCTTGCGGTGAGTTATCGTATCGGTGCAAACGCGGCAAGCTGTACCGAGATGTTTCGTGGTTATTTATCGTGCTCCGTGCAATGCATATCTGTAGCCAGCACAATCGTTCTGTGCTATATTATAGACTATTTCACCATACACTGGAAGAACTACTAAGTAACTAAATGATCTCTATTTATAACCAAAGGGAACAATTGATAAACTTACATAGAAGGAGAGAATTCAAATTAGTTTTGAAAATTGCATACCTTTAGGCGCGTTTGTTTTATCGTTTCGATTTAAATTGAAAATTCGCATAGTTTGAGCTATATGTACATTTGACCTAGTTTTGTTCTTTTTTTTTTGTTTATCGAGTGCCACCAGCCACTTTCCATCGCTTCAAACGTAATAGCCGCTTTGCGGCTTACAGTAAATACTTCCCTTCCTCCTCTTCTCTCGATCCGGAGCATGATTAACATTCCTCGATCAAAATTATTATTCATTTGCCCGCACCCAGTCTATTTCGGCAATTCAACGTGTCATGCCTACATTTTTGACGAGGGTGTCCGTATGATTTTTTGCTGTCGTTATTTTGTTCCTCGTCTTTATCAAAAGCTTATCCTTCGGAAAAGGAATGTTTGGCGTGTCAAAATTACTTGCTGCTTGATTTACCCGCACGCAGTTGGTTTGGGAATAGGTTTCCGGCGAGCACGTCTTCGGTAGTTAAGCGGGAAGAGATTTACAGCAGGAGAGAGCAGGGATACCGTTGTTGGCACGGAGTTGGAGCACTGGTTTTTTCATCGTGCCTTCGGACAGCTTCCGTAGTTCATCAAAACGGGCAACCCTCGATCGATGCAGTGCGCAGAGGAACCCTTGAAATTTAATTAAATCATTTCCAACCACGATGTCACTGGGGTGGAGTAGTGTCCTTGCGGCACGACTTCCACATCAATTACTCGAAGCGTCTGAAAGTTTGAAGAATGAACTGACTGAGACCGAAAGATGGAGGGGCCGGCTGGTTGGGATGCTGTTTGCCGCAAAAAAATATCTCTTCCTGTGAACAGGATGTTCCATATGGTTTTTTGTGTGGCTTAAAGCTCATGGGGTCACAGCTGGTCCAGCTTGTCGAAGAAGACATGACGACCTGGGTCGGACGGTTTCCTATGGATATGGTGAGATTTAATTACAAAGATGGTTTGTTTGTAGGGATCGGACAAAATCGAATATGTTTTAGATGATTGAAAATGTGTCTTGAGGGTTTCTTGGAAGTTTCAGGGAGGCTCTTGCAGGTCAAGCTCTTAATTCGAGGGATTTCTTAACCAGTTGTGCAAATGGATTGCAAACACATTTCCATTAATTAAATCACTGACTTAAGAAATGAACTCTGAATCTTAGTCACGACATTTGTGCATTTTTCGCAACAGTCGTAATCTGAAGCTATGAAGGTGCTAGTTAGTCAACTAACTCATCCCCCGCTCTCTAAGGAATCACACTATTAAAGACTTGTGGATAGCTTGTTACCTGTTTTTACGAATATGAATGCATTGCCCGCGTTTGGCATGAGCAATGCTTCAAAATTGTTTAAACTTCCGATAGTTGGTGTGTCTGCCGTCAGCACCCAGACCATACTGCAGTTAAGAGTTACATCCCGAATCCACCTCCTTCGAGACGGTGCCAAAATTACACCGAAAACGAACCGACCGGATGATTCGGTGGACAAAAGCACTGTAAGGGATACCTTATTCGGACATTCTTTTAAATACCTTCAAACTACACACTAAGCAAAACCAATGTTGTTTTATTTTTTTTCCAAACGGTCAATTGGTCAACTACTTTTTGTTGGATCATAATAAGTTTATCAAAGATGTTGAAACATTAACTTCCTTATGTCATAATTCCACAAATTCTCCATTCTTAATCTTTTGTGACACTCTACATCGTTCTTCGTTGTTCTACATCGAGAAGCTTCACACTCTATAGTTCTTTAATGTTTTCATAACAATAGTGTTGCCGAATGGATTTTTCTAATATTTAACCCAATCCTGTCCCACTGTGCCCTCCACCTCCTCAAACAACATTCCTCAGTAGGCGCTGGAGTAAGCTCACAAGAATTCCAAATAAGTCCCCCTTTGCCTGTTGTCGTTTGAAGTCCTGTGTTTATCCCGCCACACGTTGCACAACCCGGAAGCCATTGATGAAATGGAAACAGCCGATGGGACGGTTCCTGCAGGGTACCGAAAGGTTCAAGGGCCACGCCACGATCGCCCCTTTCAGTGCGTTTTACGAGCCATAAAATTAAATTTTCAAATGAGCATTCAAATCCTGGGGATCTTACGCAGTTCGGGAGCATCCGCTGGCGAGAGCTGAAGGTAAATGGAAAAGCGGTCGGAAAAGGGCCAAACACGGCACGGTCGACTATAAGTAGATAAATAAATAAAAAAACGCTTAACCAACTAGTTTGGAACGCAACGTGTTTTTTTTCATCTCTCCTACCACCGAGTAAAGCTGAAAAGTCTGGATAGGGATAGGACGGTAAACCAAACAAAAACACGGGCTTGCACTGTTTCCGGTTCGCGTTTTTCATCTCGTCATCATAGCGAAATCATCGCTTGAGGTGACGGTTCGTTCGTGTGTGTGTGTGTGAAATTTTCATTTTCTTCTGTTTTATTGGGTGGAATGTGTGCGTTCGGTATGCCAGGCATCGGGTAGCCCGCTCGCGCTTTGAAGACGCAGAACCATCGGCGCGGTGATCGGGGGAGATACATTTCGGTGGCAGTCCGTTGCTTGCGGGTCTCTCCTGGAGACGAGCGGAGTCGCATGCCGGTCGGATCGGGTGTATAAATTTTGCAGCATTATTCGCAGCACAGATGGAGGATGGCCGCAATTCCGTGCCACAAACTTAGTTACCATTAGTTTGCTGCTTCTGTGGGAGTGCCTGCCGTCGGTCTGGCCCGCAAACTCTGATATTTCGGAATATTTGCATGGCTTATTTGTGTGCATTTAATACGCTTTGAAGAAAAGGATATAAGCTTTTCTAGCAGTTACAACAAACACACCATATGATGAGGGTGCATAGATGAATTGAAATTAGAGCGTTAGCGACGAGTTTCGTATTGATGATTGCAGAGCTTCTGCATCGAATTGGAGCCTAAAAGCACTGCAAACAGCACTGCAAAGCTCCATAATGATGCGCTATGATAGCGTGTGTGATGCAAATTGCATACTTTTAGGACATAACACACGCTTTCAGCATTGTGTGCGTCAGTTCAATAAGATATTCCGGCAATCCTGCTTTCCCATACAATCCCTGCATGTGGGGGTGTAAAGGCATCGGTAAACAACTTTAAATCTTCTCTCGAACATGAGCTTATTGGATTCCCTGTACACCGTGTACTTAATTTTCATTTCTCAGTATCCTACTCGAGCGCTCATGTGACGCACCGCTGAAATGATTGAAGGCGCCGGATGGGGGGAAAAAACCACTCCGATCCGTTCATTATTTTGATACATTGTACATTGCCCGCGCCTGGTAGCATCGTGCAATGTGATTTTCCACACATTTTTCATCTGAAAAGGAGATCCCGACTTACTGGTACATTTTTTTGTGCAGAACAAAAAAAAACCAGAAGTATTCAGCAGAGTGTCGTTTCAGATTCCACTGACGAAGTAGAGTTCCACTCGCACCGGTGGCACTGAAATCTTAACGAAGCGCACTTCCATGATCGGAGATCAAGCCAAACGCGGCGTGTTTGGGTGTGTGTGTGTGGGTGTGTGTGGGTGTCTGGTGCAGGGGATATAGACTTACCGAATTGTCTGCCAGCAGGCGTGGCGCGAAGGTGGAGGGAATTGAATTTTTTCCAGATTTACTTCCCCGGAACACCGTATGGACCGGTGGACTTCCTTCTTAACGCGCTGGATGTGCTTTATTTTCTAGCGCTCGCAGAGCGCTCGGCGGGCACGCTGCGGCTCCGGAGGATGGATCGTTTTTTGATAGCGATGTAGTGAGTAATTGAAATTTTTGCGTTAGCGACGAGTATCGTATTGATGATTGCAGAGCTTCTGCATTCTGCATCGAATTGGAGCCTAGAAGCACTGCAAACAGCACTGCAAAGCTCCATAATGATGCGCTATGATAGCGTGTGTGATGCAAATTGCATACTTTTAGGACATAACACACGCTTTCAGCATTGTGTGCGTCAGTTCAATAAGATATTCCGGCAATCCTGCTTTCCCATACAATCCCTGCATGTGGGGGTGTAAAGGCATCGGTAAACAACTTTAAATCTTCTCTCGAACATGAGCTTATTGGATTCCCTGTACACCGTGTACTTAATTTTCATTTCTCAGTATCCTACTCGAGCGCTCATGTGACGCACCGCTGAAATGATTGAAGGCGCCGGATGGGGGGAAAAAACCACTCCGATCCGTTCATTATTTTGATACATTGTACATTGCCCGCGCCTGGTAGCATCGTGCAATGTGATTTTCCACACATTTTTCATCTGAAAAGGAGATCCCGACTTACTGGTACATTTTTTTGTGCAGAACAAAAAAAAACCAGAAGTATTCAGCAGAGTGTCGTTTCAGATTCCACTGACGAAGTAGAGTTCCACTCGCACCGGTGGCACTGAAATCTTAACGAAGCGCACTTCCATGATCGGAGATCAAGCCAAACGCGGCGTGTTTGGGTGTGTGTGTGTGGGTGTGTGTGGGTGTCTGGTGCAGGGGATATAGACTTACCGAATTGTCTGCCAGCAGGCGTGGCGCGAAGGTGGAGGCTGACCGATCTGACCTGTGCGACGTATCTACTTCGGCAGGATCTACTCCTTCGCCTCGGCTCGGACGCAACCGTACTTTCCATAGCAAAATTTCTATTTTTCCAGCTGGTAAACAACCCAATGACGCCGAACCGAACCGCCGGTGCAGGCAAAAAAAGGACCACAAATCGTTTGTTGTTTTCGAAGCGTTTGCTTCTCGGGCATACATACACACAAGACGCACACATATGCAACCGTACTTTCCATAGCAAAATTTCTATTTTTCCAGCTGGTAAACAACCCAATGACGCCGAACCGAACCGCCGGTGCAGGCAAAAAAAGGACCACAAATCGTTTGTTGTTTTCGAAGCGTTTGCTTCTCGGG
>KZ072064.1:166764-184369 GCA_002091845.1 Anopheles cracens
TGAATCAAGTAATATTCGGATTCCTAATTTTTTTTTTGCTGGGACGGGCCAAAGTTTTTTGTCTGGCTGGTAGAACCGAATTTAATTGATAGTACGTCCCACAGAAACGCTTGTCGCAGGGTTCTGGGGCGGGAGCGTTATGTTCGTGTATTCTTTTTAGCTTCGCAAGTTTTATTGATATTTCCAAAAGCCAAAGTTAGCTGGATCGCTTCAACCGGCGAATTGCCTGTGACGGAAATGTAAACCCGGCGGTACGGTGGGCGAGCGGCGGCTTAAGCTGCTTTTTTGCCGAATCGATTCACTCGAAAGCATTGGTTCGTAGGTTTTGTAGGGCTGCGGAGAGCTTCCGAGTCCGATGACCGAAATACGAAATGTGAATTATGTTTGTTAATACTCCGGAAGTGGAAAATGAATGGCGCTGCTGATTGAATTGAACAGGGGAAAAGTTCACTGCGCAAATGTCACTTACTACGCCTGCCGCTTGAGTGTGCGGTATTTGTGCAACGTATCATTACGCAAATGGAAACGGAGTGGAGTTGAAAAGTATGAATAAAAAAGCAAACAAACAAAAAAACCGGACGAAAGCGAAGGGAGTGGTCGGTAATGTGGCAGGTTGTTGCAGGATGAAAGAAACGTTACGAAGGACATCGAGAGGTTTATCGTTCCGGAGAGTAGAGTCGATTATAGTTTACAACTATTGAGAAAGGTATGCTCAATTCATTAAAAGACAGTAAATGCGGTTTAAAGTGAATAGCATGTCCTCGAAATTTATTTTATTTGCGTGTCTTTAAGTGGTCGACTGACTGTTAGCATGGATGGAAATGCCTTATGTGCCAACGAATCTATATTTACTGAAAATGAATAACAAAATAGCTCGACCCTGCATACAGTGTTTGCAAGGAACATGAAGCAAAATCGAATCAACTCGCCTTGACTTTTAGTCTGAGATTTGGTTCATTTATATCCCAGGGCTGCCAGCGTCGGAGCTAGTCTGCAGAGCCAGCCAAAGGACCAATAAAGTGTCTGCGAGCTTCTTAACTAATGAGGCATCATGTGAGCTTCTTTCAGCGCATTGTCACCCGGCTAATGCTAAACAACCTCCCGCTGTGCTGTATTGTCCGAATAGCAAATCACTTCTCCGCAAACACATCCGACCCAAGGAAGAGGGGGCATCCCTGTTCGAATCACTGCACGTACCCTGCATTCGATTGCGATTGCGAGGGCGGTGCAACGTATCATTACGCAAATGGAAACGGAGTGGAGTTGAAAAGTATGAATAAAAAAGCAAACAAACAAAAAAACCGGACGACAACAAGCGAAGTGTTCGGTGACAAATGTGGCACATTGTTGCAGGATGAAACGTTACACAGGACATCGTTCGTCGATGGGATTGATAATGGGTGGATGGATTTCATCCGGTTTTTTCATGTTTTATGCATTTCGCTGATGAAAAGAGGTTTATCGTTCCGGAGAGTAGAGTCGATTATAGTTTACAACTATTGAGAAAGGTATGCTCAATTCATTAAAAGACAGTAAATGCGGTTTAAAGTGAATAGCATGTCCTCGAAATTTATTTTATTTGCGTGTCTTTAAGTGGTCGACTGACTGTTGGCATGGATGGAAATGCCTTATGTGCCAACGAAACTATATTTACTGAAAATGAATAACAAAATAGCTCGACCCTGCATACAGTGTTTGCAAGGAACATGAAGCAAAATCGAATCAACTCGCCTTGACTTTTAGTCTGAGATTTGGTTCATTTATATCCCATGCCTGCCAGCGTCGGAGCTAGTCTGCGGAGCCAGCCAAAGGACCAATAAAGTGTCTGCGAGCTTCTTAACTAATGAGGCATCATGTGAGCTTCTTTCAGCGCATTGTCACCCGGCTAATGCTAAACAACCTCCCGCTGTGCTGTATTGTCCGAATAGCAAATCACTTCTCCGCAAACACATCCGACCCAAGGAAGAGGGGGCATCCCTGTTCGAATCACTGCACGTACCCTGCATTCGATTGCGATTGCGAGGGCGCTCGGCACTTCTTCTCGATCGTATGAAGTTTTAATTCACACTGCATGTGTATGTGGACTGGTTAATAATTTATGCAGGCTTTTGCAACTGGTTGGTGTAAAGCGCCATGGACGTTCGGGTGAGTGAGGAGCTCAGATGCGGTACATTAACCGCAAACTGAAAAAGGCGTTTTTTACCCGGCGAGAAAATGGGTTCGATCGTATCGTATGACTACAATGTGTAGGAAATTCTCCGGAAGATTGATACAGAAAGATAAATGCAACCACTTGTGACACAGTTTCGGTGAGCGAGCAATATTGACTTTTGGAGCATCGAACAGTTTAATCGCCTCAGGAAACTTTGCTGCCAGCGGAAATTGGGGGTTTTCTTAACACATTAACGCAAAACTATGAAATTTTTCGCTGCTGGGAGGCATGCTGTATCTGCCGAGGTGGTGAGATTTTCCAAATGAAATTAGTTTCGGTTGTTAATTAGAGGTGATTTATGGTAGGATGGCAAGGCGTGCGGCACATCGATGGTAAATAGGGTGCTTCATCGTCGGGATGGTGGCGTAGTTTATTTCGGGTGACAGGCGGAAAATTCGTCGCTTATCAGCTGAGCGCCGTTGGGTGGGAACCGAGAAGATATTTTGTGGTTTGCGCTGTATAGATTTTATAAATGGATACACTTAGATAGCGGTGGAGAAGGATGTGTCGAAAAGATGGTTGAGTGCAGATGGGACAGAGTGTGTCTTTGAATAAATTTAGACGATACTATTGTTATTACACGCTGAAAATATAGGTAAAAAAATGTTTGAACACATTGAAAATGTGAAAGGACAAAATGAAAATTAAACGTAATTTAAAAAAAAAAACACATAATTGCTTACATAAACATATTAGCAACAGACAAGAACAGCTTAACCCCCAGCGGGACTGTTTAGCTCGTTTTACACGGTGCCTCAACCGCGGTGGAAAGTCTCAAGCATACTTAAGCGCACTCAAAGCGCCTGTGTGTAGTGTGGCAATCGTGACTTTAGAGGCACTTGTGCGAACTTTACACCGTACGAGGTTCACGTCCGTGATGAACATTCGCAACATCCACGACATGGGCTCTCAGCCCCGCGAAGTGTCAACAATTTGTTGAACTTTAAGCTAAGGCTAATCTCGAACGTATACGTACGTGCGCCCTATGTGTGCGACACACTTGATGTGTTATTTTTCTGCCCCGATGGCATCTCACACCGAGTTTTTCTAGCTCATTCCCACGACGGGTGGAGGGTATCGGTTTGATATGGGCGCTTTCATCGATGGAACCGGTTGCCGACGCTGCCGAAAAGTTCGTAACTCGATCAAAGTCACGTTCGGTGGAAAACTTTAGCATCCGGAGAGTTTTCGCCACATCGTACGATCGCTACCCCGCATCGGCTTGGGCTACGCATCGCCCTCCTTCGTGTCGGTGTCGTCAGCGTCTGGCTCACTGAGCCGGAACTAAAATAAACCGACCAATCTACCGCATCTCCCCGGAGAAAGCGGCACAGCGGCAGAGGTCAGTGTAATTTTATGTTTCGGATTCGAAGGTGAAGATTCCCGATTCCGGGCCGCGCCACTTCGCTACACTCCATTCCATACCCCAATCCTCCCCCCCCCCATGGAAGAAGGGGTTAAACATGTGGAAAACTATAAAACAATGAAAGGCGAACCGGCTTAAGGGGGGGTTAAGGGGTTTTCCCACACTCGCACTAGGAGTGTCGGTAGTCAATTTTGTGTTTCGGAAGTCGGTTATCTTTGCAGCGGACATATTAAAGGGTATGCAATAAATTAACGTATTTTCCGGCCGATTGATCTCGTTACTCGGCGAGCATGGGGTTGAAGAACGTGGGAGGATGGCAAATATGGCAATCATTCCAGCTCCTTGCCTGGGGGGTTTTCCCTGCTACCATCGAAGAAGAGGAAACCCTGTACGCCACAAATCCTCCGGCGTGCGGTCAGTTCCGACTTGTCCACTTGGTGGGGCTATCTGATTTTAAAAGCATTAAAACTCATTCGTTATTATCGATGCTCCGGGTTCCGGGTGAGGAGCGAGCACATGAGTGTTAAATCCTTCCCGGTGGTGGTAAACCGTAGACTTAATATCGTCGGTATCTTAACGGAGGATGAAGAAGTTCTCTCAAGGATAACGATTAGTTACTATCTGTTTGGCTTGTAATTTATCTTAAACTTGTTTCAGGAGAGGAGAATTCAGAAGACTGATGAAAGCTGGTGTCGATTGGTTTAATGCAATTAAATCATTGCAGAGGAAATATTCATTTTTTTTTGTGACACAATGTATTTAAATACCTGTTCAACATTCAATTGCATGTAAAATCGGTTTCGCTACATGTTCATTCAGTGTTAGCAGATAGCTGTGCTTACATGAAGGATTGCACATTGGGAAAAAGGAATGGCTTAAATAGGTTGCTTATATTTACAAGCATTTGCTTTGAACTAAAACATATTTAAAAATAATTCATCTGAACAGTTTACGGCAATTCAAAACCTTTTACCTCCCCTGGAACGTTTCTCTTTACACAATGCTCGCCTAAAAACAAAATGGCCACGTGGGAAGAAAATACGCTACGAAACGATAAGCTCCGTCGCAGAACGAAGGCAAAGAGAACATCTCGATATTAGTCGCAGGCGTGCGGGGTCCCTCCGTCACCGAGCTCGAGAACGAGCTTTCCGCATCACAAATACACACAAACACACCGTAGCCAAGTTATCTCTGGTGGAACAAACCGCCTTATTACGCCCTTCCGGTTCGCCCTGCACTGCTTCTTCTCTGACCGATCTGACCTGTGCGACGTATCTACTTCGGCAGGATCTACTCCTTCGCCTCGGCTCGGACGCAACCGTACTTTCCATAGCAAAATTTCTATTTTTCCAGCTGGTAAACAACCCAATGACGCCGAACCGAACCGCCGGTGCAGGCAAAAAAAGGACCACAAATCGTTTGTTGTTTTCGAAGCGTTTGCTTCTCGGGCATACATACACACAAGACGCACACATATACACTCTCTCTCTCTCTCTATCTCTCTTTGCAGCGGACATATTAAAGGGTATGCAATAAATTAACGTATTTTCCGGCCGATTGATCTCGTTACTCGGCGACAGTAAATGCGGTTTAAAGTGAATAGCATGTCCTCGAAATTTATTTTATTTGCGTGTCTTTAAGTGGTCGACTGACTGTTGGCATGGATGGAAATGCCTTATGTGCCAACGAAACTATATTTACTGAAAATGAATAACAAAATAGCTCGACCCTGCATACAGTGTTTGCAAGGAACATGAAGCAAAATCGAATCAACTCGCCTTGACTTTTAGTCTGAGATTTGGTTCATTTATATCCCATGCCTGCCAGCGTCGGAGCTAGTCTGCGGAGCCAGCCAAAGGACCAATAAAGTGTCTGCGAGCTTCTTAACTAATGAGGCATCATGTGAGCTTCTTTCAGCGCATTGTCACCCGGCTAATGCTAAACAACCTCCCGCTGTGCTGTATTGTCCGAATAGCAAATCACTTCTCCGCAAACACATCCGACCCAAGGAAGAGGGGGCATCCCTGTTCGAATCACTGCACGTACCCTGCATTCGATTGCGATTGCGAGGGCGCTCGGCACTTCTTCTCGATCCGATAAGATTCCTAGAGATTCCAAATCACATTTAACACCCCGCTAGCAAGCGAGCAATATTGACTTTTGGAGCATCGAACAGTTTAATCGCCTCAGGAAACTTTTCTCGAAACCGGAACAATCATGCCAGAATGATTCCTGCGCACACGAAACTATCGAATGCATAAAAGGTAACCGATGCGTAAACATTGAGTGCAATGAATTATGGACAGCACTGCGATTGAATATTGATACTTTACGGTGCGTTTTTTGCACATTATTTTTAACCCATCTGATACAGAAATCGAGCATTAAGGATGCAAAAACAAACACACCTCCAGCATGAAACGCTACGCTCGTATAATTTTGTATCACTGCGCAAATGTCACTTACTACGCCTGCCGCTTGAGTGTGCGGTATTTGTGCAACGTATCATTACGCAAATGGAAACGGAGTGGAGTTGAAAAGTATGAATAAAAAAGCAAACAAACAAAAAAACCGGACGACAACAAGCGAAGTGTTCGGTGACAAATGTGGCACATTGTTGCAGGATGAAACGTTACACAGGACATCGTTCGTCGATGGGATTGATAATGGGTGGATGGATTTCATCCGGTTTTTTCATGTTTTATGCATTTCGCTGATGAAAAGAGGTTTATCGTTCCGGAGAGTAGAGTCGATTATAGTTTACAACTATTGAGAAAGGTATGCTCAATTCATTAAAAGACAGTAAATGCGGTTTAAAGTGAATAGCATGTCCTCGAAATTTATTTTATTTGCGTGTCTTTAAGTGGTCGACTGACTGTTGGCATGGATGGAAATGCCTTATGTGCCAACGAAACTATATTTACTGAAAATGAATAACAAAATAGCTCGACCCTGCATACAGTGTTTGCAAGGAACATGAAGCAAAATCGAATCAACTCGCCTTGACTTTTAGTCTGAGATTTGGTTCATTTATATCCCATGCCTGCCAGCGTCGGAGCTAGTCTGCGGAGCCAGCCAAAGGACCAATAAAGTGTCTGCGAGCTTCTTAACTAATGAGGCATCATGTGAGCTTCTTTCAGCGCATTGTCACCCGGCTAATGCTAAACAACCTCCCGCTGTGCTGTATTGTCCGAATAGCAAATCACTTCTCCGCAAACACATCCGACCCAAGGAAGAGGGGGCATCCCTGTTCGAATCACTGCACGTACCCTGCATTCGATTGCGATTGCGAGGGCGCTCGGCACTTCTTCTCGATCCGATAAGATTCCTAGAGATTCCAAATCACATTTAACACCCCGCTAGCAAGTAGCGGCTGTCCGGGCAGACGGGCGGGCCGTGGCAGCCATTTCGTAAGGGATTTGGGCTGCATTCTGTCGTTCTGTCGCTGGCGTTGCCCACGGAGCCGCCACCCGACAGACACCCTGTCGACTTCGGTCCGGTACAATTTATACAACTAATCCCATTACTCAAGTGGGAAGAAAATACGCTACGAAACGATAAGCTCCGTCGCAGAACGAAGGCAAAGAGAACATCTCGATATTAGTCGCAGGCGTGCGGGGTCCCTCCGTCACCGAGCTCGAGAACGAGCTTTCCGCATCACAAATACACACAAACACACCGTAGCCAAGTTATCTCTGGTGGAACAAACCGCCTTATTACGCCCTTCCGGTTCGCCCTGCACTGCTTCTTCTCTGACCGATCTGACCTGTGCGACGTATCTACTTCGGCAGGATCTACTCCTTCGCCTCGGCTCGGACGCAACCGTACTTTCCATAGCAAAATTTCTATTTTTCCAGCTGGTAAACAACCCAATGACGCCGAACCGAACCGCCGGTGCAGGCAAAAAAAGGACCACAAATCGTTTGTTGTTTTCGAAGCGTTTGCTTCTCGGGCATACATACACACAAGACGCACACATATACACTCTCTCTCTCTCTCTATCTCTCTTTGCAGCGGACATATTAAAGGGTATGCAATAAATTAACGTATTTTCCGGCCGATTGATCTCGTTACTCGGCGAGCATGGGGTTGAAGAACGTGGGAGGATGGCAAATATGGCAATCATTCCAGCTCCTTGCCTGGGGGGTTTTCCCTGCTACCATCGAAGAAGAGGAAACCCTGTACGCCACAAATCCTCCGGCGTGCGGTCAGTTCCGACTTGTCCACTTGGTGGGGCTATCTGATTTTAAAAGCATTAAAACTCATTCGTTATTATCGATGCTCCGGGTTCCGGGTGAGGAGCGAGCACATGAGTGTTAAATCCTTCCCGGTGGTGGTAAACCGTAGACTTAATATCGTCGGTATCTTAACGGAGGATGAAGAAGTTCTCTCAAGGATAACGATTAGTTACTATCTGTTTGGCTTGTAATTTATCTTAAACTTGTTTCAGGAGAGGAGAATTCAGAAGACTGATGAAAGCTGGTGTCGATTGGTTTAATGCAATTAAATCATTGCAGAGGAAATATTCATTTTTTTTTGTGACACAATGTATTTAAATACCTGTTCAACATTCAATTGCATGTAAAATCGGTTTCGCTACATGTTCATTCAGTGTTAGCAGATAGCTGTGCTTACATGAAGGATTGCACATTGGGAAAAAGGAATGGCTTAAATAGGTTGCTTATATTTACAAGCATTTGCTTTGAACTAAAACATATTTAAAAATAATTCATCTGAACAGTTTACGGCAATTCAAAACCTTTTACCTCCCCTGGAACGTTTCTCTTTACACAATGCTCGCCTAAAAACAAAATGGCCACGCTTCATTGAAAGATTCCTCACTGTGCCACCAGTGGTGTGGGAGCGAAACGATCGAAATAAAACTATTCGGTGTACAACAGCAAAAAAAAAACTTCCGCATTCGCTACTTTTTAATTGCGCTTGAGTTTTCACATAGTTTACAACGGTTTCGTACAGCGGCACTCGAGCGGCATGTTCGTTACAACGATTTTGCAAGCTGCTACAACACATTCAAAATGCGAAACCATGGCACAATAGCCGGCAGTGGCAATAAACCCCATCCACGCTGCGGGGCGTGCTTTGAGTTGGGTCAGAAGCTAATCGAGCGAACGAACAAACGAACGAACGAACGAACAAGTGTATTTCGACGGTACCGGAAGCTTCCGGTGGATGTTTGCCACTCCTCCTCCTCCTTCGTGTCGGTGTCGTCAGCGTCTGGCTCACTGAGCCGGAACTAAAATAAACCGACCAATCTACCGCATCTCCCCGCAGAAAGCGGCACAGTGGCAGAGGTCAGTGTAATTTTATGTTTCGGATTCGAAGGTGAAGATTCCCGATTCCGGGCCGCGCCACTTCGCTACACTCCATTCCAAGTGTCAACAATTTGTTGAACTTTAAGCTAAGGCTAATCTCGAACGTATACGTACGTGCGCCCTATGTGTGCGACACACTTGATGTGTTATTTTTCTGCCCCGATGGCATCTCACACCGAGTTTTTCTAGCTCATTCCCACGACGGGTGGAGGGTATCGGTTTGATATGGGCGCTTTCATCGATGGAACCGGTTGCCGACGCTGCCGAAAAGTTCGTAACTCGATCAAAGTCACGTTCGGTGGAAAACTTTAGCATCCGGAGAGTTTTCGCCACATCGTACGATCGCTACCCCGCATCGGCTTGGGCTACGCATCGCAATTTGAATATTGTGGTTAAGGGTACCGGTCTGCATTTTCCGTCCGGCTGAAAGCCGGCTCGTGGAGTGGGCAAAAGTTCGGCGGCCGGCTACGTTACGGCTCGCACACCGAGTTTTTCTAGCTCATTCCCACGACGGGTGGAGGGTATCGGTTTGATATGGGCGCTTTCATCGATGGAACCGGTTGCCGACGCTGCCGAAAAGTTCGTAACTCGATCAAAGTCACGTTCGGTGGAAAACTTTAGCATCCGGAGAGTTTTCGCCACATCGTACGATCGCTACCCCGCATCGGCTTGGGCTACGCATCGCAATTTGAATATTGTGGTTAAGGGTACCGGTCTGCATTTTCCGTCCGGCTGAAAGCCGGCTCGTGGAGTGGGCAAAAGTTCGGCGGCCGGCTACGTTACGGCTCGCAATGGCACGAATCGCAATCGAGCGGCGGATCTGTCGTATCAGATGTACGACCGGAACATGTCATCATGGTATTTGCACGGGCTCGGTAGTGCTTGACTTTGTGCGAATGTGTCCTCCGCGTCCCGGGTGGAACCGGCAGGGAGTATAAAAACGACCGCAGCCACTTCAGTACGATGGGGCACCGGGCGTCTCCATCGGTCGTATGAAGTTTTAATTCACACTGCATGTGTATGTGGACTGGTTAATAATTTATGCAGGCTTTTGCAACTGGTTGGTGTAAAGCGCCATGGACGTTCGGGTGAGTGAGTGTTTAGCTCGTTTTACACGGTGCCTCAACCGCGGTGGAAAGTCTCAAGCATACTTAAGCGCACTCAAAGCGCCTGTGTGTAGTGTGGCAATCGTGACTTTAGAGGCACTTGTGCGAACTTTACACCGTACGAGGTTCACGTCCGTGATGAACATTCGCAACATCCACGGCATGGGCTCTCGGCCCCGCGAAGTGTCAACAATTTGTTGAACTTTAAGCTAAGGCTAATCTCGAACGTATACGTACGTGCGCCCTATGTGTGTGACACACTTGATGTGTTATTTTTCTACCCCGGTGGCATCTCGCACCGAGTTTTTCTAGCTCATTCCCACGACGGGTGGAGGGTATCGGTTTGATATGGGCGCTTTCATCGATGGAACCGGTTGCCGACGCTGCCGAAAAGTTCGTAACTCGATCAAAGTCACGTTCGGTGGAAAACTTTAGCATCCGGAGAGTTTTCGCCACATCGTACGATCGCTACCCCGCATCGGCTTGGGCTACGCATCGCAATTTGAATATTGTGGTTAAGGGTACCGGTCTGCATTTTCCGTCCGGCTGAAAGCCGGCTCGTGGAGTGGGCAAAAGTTCGGCGGCCGGCTACGTTACGGCTCGCAATGGCACGAATCGCAATCGAGCGGCGGATCTGTCGTATCAGATGTACGACCGGAACATGTCATCATGGTATTTGCACGGGCTCGGTAGTGCTTGACTTTGTGCGAATGTGTCCTCCGCGTCCCGGGTGGAACCGGCAGGGAGTATGAAAACGACCGCAGCCACTTCAGTACGATGGGGCACCGGGCGTCTCCATCGGTCGTATGAAGTTTTAATTCACACTGCATGTGTATGTGGACTGGTTAATAATTTATGCAGGCTTTTGCAACTGGTTGGTGTAAAGCGCCATGGACGTTCGGGTGAGTGAGGAGCTCAGATGCGGTACATTAACCGCAAACTGAAAAAGGCGTTTTTTACCCGGCGAGAAAATGGGTTTGTGTGTGTGTGTGTGTGTGTATAAACATTTTTTGGTGGCGGCTACTCCGGCTTAGCGTGGTTCGTGGTGCGACCGGCTTCGTCTAAGCCGGCGTATGGCCGCCAGCAGATACGGCGCTCGCAGATTAAAGGGTTGCTGGAAGCGATGAGAAAAGTTTCACTCCCGACAGTTTGCGAGCCAGTTCGGTGTTGCCGGAGCCACTCCAGCGCGAAAACGAAGAGGCTCCTCCGCAGTGTGTGAGTGTGTGCGAGTGTTTTTGACAGCGAAAATAAAGTGTGACATTATTTATGTTTTCCCCCGTTTGCCTCGGTTGGCGTTGTCCGCCCCGTGCGGAGGCTGCCAGCGGAAATTGAGGGTTTTCTTAACACATTAACGCAAAACTATGAAATTTTTCGCTGCTGGGAGGCATGCTGTATCTGCCGAGGTGGTGAGATTTTCCAAATGAAATTAGTTTCGGTTGTTAATTAGAGGTGATTTATGATAGGATAGCAAGGCGTGCGGCACATCGATGGTAAATAGGGTGCTTCATCGTCGGGATGGTGGCGTAGTTTATTTCGGGTGACAGGCGGAAAATTCGTTCGCTTATCAGCTGAGCGCCGTTGGGTGGGAACCGAGAAGATATTTTGTGGTTTGCGCTGTATAGATTTTATAAATGGATACACTTAGATAGCGGTGGAGAAGGATGTGTCGAAAAGATGGTTGAGTGCAGATGGGACAGAGTGTGTCTTTGAATAAATTTAGACGATACTTAATATTGCTGGTGGGTTGCTGGTGGCGACTGCTCAAAGCGGTGATGAAATGCTGGCGCTTTGTGTGTGTGTGTGTGTGTGTGTGTATAAACATTTTTTGGTGGCGGCTACTCCGGCTTAGCGTGGTTCGTGGTGCGACCGGCTTCGTATCTGCCAGCGAGCAAGCCAGTGTGCGGGACATTCGTTAAGCTGCTCCGGCACGGGCACAGGGATCTCGTTGCTTTGGACGAGGTATCATGAAGGCATTTCGCTTGGCATCCCGGGCCCGGGCGGCAGCCCAACAACAGCGACAAGATGGCTGCAAATTTGTAGCACAGAAAAGAAACGTTGCTGCTGGTGGGGCTGGTGTTGGCACTCATCGAGCTTCTTGCTGTTGCCGGGCTGCTCGTGGATGTGACGGGGAACGCCTGTGCTCGGGAAAATGCGCTGCTTAATGCATAATCACATAATAAATTATTATAGAGCAGCGAATATTTTTCATTCCTTATCTGCGTTTAAAATCCGGTGGTATGGGCGCAGTGTGTCAGCAACAGCATACGTGGGCAATACAGTAATACCCAGACGAGGGCGCGATGTGCAGCAGTTTGTGTGAAATAACATTCTCCGTATTTTTGATATAATTTTGAACCAGTTATATGGTTTAAATGATAATCTTATAAAACTAGAAAAAGTATTGATAAATCAATAAAAAAATTATGAGATAGGATTATTCAATGCTCAATCAGCCTGTAAGTAAGCAATTTCACCAGTTCGTTAATATGTTCCTAATAGGCTTTTATTCCGAATGATTGGCACTTGAAATGAACTGATCTAGATGTTGTGTTTGGCTTAAATAGATGTTTTACTCAAAATTCCAAAGTACTTATGCCGCACAGGTTAGCATTAATCAATAATAAATAAAGTGTTCGTGAAATGCAGATTGCATACTTGAGGGCGTATAATTGAGAGATAAGCTCCAAATAATCTTCTAATTCTACAAGTAAATTTGGTGAATTTTTTTATGACAAAATAGATTAATACAAAAACATTGACAAATACTGTATCGCATCTTATGGGTTCTTAGTCGTTTCTGGTACAGAGCACTACTATGTCCGCTGTGCGCTAAATAAAACTGAAATAGAGCAGAAACAACCCATGCACATAATCATATTTTACAGCGCAGCTCATTGGCAACGCTGTAAGCGTGTATGGGTGTGTATCTGTCCTAATATCAAGACCATCATATTGTCCCGCGCAGGCCGTGCTGCTCGAGTGAGTCTTAGTTCCAGGCGAACCGGGCTGGAAAATTCGCGATAAAAACTTTTCCCTCCACCTTGTTCCGACGCTATCGTATCGAAACATGATATCAAACTTTCTCGAAATTATTTCACTCCGTAGCGGAGGCAGTGAGTTAATATTGCTGGTGGGTTGCTGGTGGCGACTGCTCAAAGCGGTGATGAAATGCTGGCGCTTTGTGTGTGTGTGTGTGTGTACTTGTATCCTAACCCTCTGCTCTGGTAGCAGTTTTCCGTGGCACGCTTGGAGAAGAGGCGGTCGCTTTGCATCGCTGGCCAGGCCCGACGCTGGGCGAGCGCATCTTCGGAATGCTCCGAGCGCAGCCACTGTCCGGTCGGGCTGACTTTGCACGGTGCCTCGCACGAGTAGAGGCTGTGAGCCCTTGCTTGTGGGAACGGGTGTGTGTGTGCCTGTCTGCCAGCGAGCAAGCCAGTGTGCGGGACATTCGTTAAGCTGCTCCGGCACGGGCACAGGGATCTCGTTGCTTTGGACGAGGTATCATGAAGGCATTTCGCTTGGCATCCCGGGCCCGGGCGGCAGCCCAACAACAGCGACAAGATGGCTGCAAATTTGTAGCACAGAAAAGAAACGTTGCTGCTGGTGGGGCTGGTGTTGGCACTCATCGAGCTTCTTGCTGTTGCCGGGCTGCTCGTGGATGTGACGGGGAACGCCTGTGCTCGGGAAAATGCGCTGCTTAATGCATAATCACATAATAAATTATTATAGAGCAGCGAATATTTTTCATTCCTTATCTGCGTTTAAAATCCGGTGGTATGGGCGCAGTGTGCCAGCAACAGCATACGTGGGCAATACAGTAATACCCAGACGAGGGCGCGATGTGCAGCAGTTTGTGTGAAATAACATTCTCCGTATTTTTGATATAATTTTGAACCAGTTATATGGTTTAAATGATAATCTTATAACGTATGAAGTTTTAATTCACACTGCATGTGTATGTGGACTGGTTAATAATTTATGCAGGCTTTTGCAACTGGTTGGTGTAAGGCGCCGTGGATGTTCGGGTGAGTGAGGAGCTCAGATGCGGTATATTAACCGCAAACTGGAAAAGGCGTTTTTTACCCGGCGAGAAAATGGGTTCGATCGTATCGTATGACTACAATGTGTAGGAAATTCTCCGGAAGATTGATACAGATAAATGCAACCACTTGTGACACAGTTTCGGTGAGCGAGCAATATTGACTTTTGGAGCATCGAACAGTTTAATCGCCTCAGGAAACTTTTCTCGAAACCGGAACAATCATGCCAAAATTATTCCTGCGCACACGAAACTATCGAATGAATAAAAGGTAACCGATGCGTAAACATTGAGTGCAATGAATTATTGACAGCAAAGCGATTGAATATTGATACTTTACGGTGCGTTTTTTGCACATTATTTTGAACCCATCTGATACAGAAATCGAGCAATAGTTTACGGCAATTCAAAACCTTTTACCTCCCCTGGAACGTTTCTCTTTACACAATGCTCGCCTAAAAACAAAATGGCCACGCTTCATTGAAAGATTCCTCACTGTGCCACCAGTGGTGTGGGAGCGAAACGATCGAAATAAAACTATTCGGTGTACAACAGCAAAAAAAAAACTTCCGCATTCGCTACTTTTTAATTGCGCTTGAGTTTTCACATAGTTTACAACGGTTTCGTACAGCGGCACTCGAGCGGCATGTTCGTTACAACGATTTTGCAAGCTGCTACAACACATTCAAAATGCGAAACCATGGCACAATAGCCGGCAGTGGCAATAAACCCCATCCACGCTGCGGGGCGTGCTTTGAGTTGGGTCAGAAGCTAATCGAGCGAACGAACAAACGAACGAACGAACGAACAAGTGTATTTCGACGGTACCGGAAGCTTCCGGTGGATGTTTGCCACTCCTCCTCCTCCTTCGTGTCGGTGTCGTCAGCGTCTGGCTCACTGAGCCGGAACTAAAATAAACCGACCAATCTACCGCATCTCCCCGCAGAAAGCGGCACAGTGGCAGAGGTCAGTGTAATTTTATGTTTCGGATTCGAAGGTGAAGATTCCCGATTCCGGGCCGCACCACTTCGCTACACTCCATTCCATACCCCAATGCCCCATGGAAGAAGGGGTTAAACATGTGGAAAACTATAAAACAATGAAAGGCGAACCGTGAGCGGCTTAAGGGGGGGTTAAGGGGTTTTCCCACACTCGCACTAGGAGTGTCGGTAGTCAATTTTGTGTTTCGGAAGTCGGTTGGAATCCTTTTTGGCCACTCTTAAGACACTTCCGACGGGGATGGCCGAGTAGCTCGATCTCGTTTTAAAAGCTCGATCACGCGCGGATTACATCGTGTCCCGTGTGCGGGAGGTCCTGCAACAGTTGGCTGACAGTACTTTCCCTTCTTGGTGGCGGCTTAGCCGGACGGTCGAGAGGGTGGCGAAGGATTTTTTAATCCGCACACGATGACGAAGACAAGAGCCTTGGGAACGAACGGAAACGCGAGTCACCGGCAAGAGTGTGGCTATTTTTCTCGCCCGTTTTCGTACTCCGGTAAGGGAGTTTTGCTTTTTAATCCCCCTCCGCGGAGGGCGGAGAGTATCGAAGGGATCACGACTCACCGGGTTTAGCGGGAATGAGGGGGAGGGATTCATTTATAAGGGATTAGAGACTGGAAGCTTTCCGCACGGGCACTCCGTTGAAAGCAGTGGGAACAGTATTCATTAAGCCGAATGGGGGGGCGTAATGGGTTCGGCGGCAGTGTTTTTGCAGCCCGAGAGACTTTTGTGAGCGTGTGAGGTAGCTGGGGGTAAGAAATGGATTGTTTAATTTCATGTCTTAATTATCCTTCATCGCGTTGCGTTATGCGCTCCTGTAAGAGCTTTGTTCTTGTTTGTAAGAGTGTGAAAATTCCAAAAACCGTCAGGCAAGCTAGTGACAATCATGAGCTTTTATTATAATGCATATGTGAAGTTGATTTCGACTATCGCTAAAAGCTCGATTATTAATGTGAAAATTCGTCACATAATTGGAAATGAGTTCAAAATTTGACTCGCTTAAAAGCTCAAACTGTGTTATGATCCCGTTTAGTCGGTGCTTAAGCATTCAATCTGCAAACCGCAGAAAAGCTTCTGCTGACCTACACTGCGTGGAAGTGATGAATCAATAAAATTGTTTTATCTTCATCACAATTGCCGATATAATTTCCTGCAATGCTGCTTGATTAATTAAAAATAGCTCCACTGCAAACTTGTGCTTAATTACTTACGATGCGAACCACAAACCCCGCTCTGCTTCGCGCGGAGCCAGCGTCGGCATTAACATTCCCTCGGAGTTGCGCAAGGCTTCGGAAACAGTTCTGCAAACTATCGTTAGCTTCGTTCGGCCATTTCCAATCAGTGGATGTGTGTGTGTTGTGCCGGGTCGTCTTGGACGAGCGGAAGGAAAAGTTTCCACAATCAGTGCAAGAACCGAACCGGTATCGATTAGCTCGGGGGTGTCCGTGAGGTCAATTAGTGTAATTTTCCGACAGGCTCGTCTCGTCTCCAGGGTTGTTGTCTGCACCCTGGTCGAATCGAGTACCGGGCCCCAGCGCCATGGCTGTGGGGAACTAATTGTTTAAGACCTTTGTGTTTGTGAAGTCGCTTTCGCTTTTAATCCCGCCCGGTTCGGGCGTTCGCCACTACTTCCTCATTAGTGTAGCTTGTGCGCGACCGGACCCAAGAAAGAACGTGGGAAACAGAACCGACGTAAGGAGGATTAACTCCCGGGTGCAGAATGCAAAAGTGCACCGTACCAACCGTTGGAGCAGTACAACGGAAGGATGGCCCGAGTAAATAAAGCACCATTAGGATGATGCACGGGTCGTGGCGCGAAGGAAAGTTTTTAATTATCTCGGCATTATGGATGAGTTACACAATGCCCGGGCCGGCTCAGCGTGGCAGCCGGGGAAGAGACGTTGGAAGAATTTAAAACGCGAAATAAAAATCTATTTCGCCTTGCCGGGGTCGAATTGTTTTTCCCTTTATGCGCAATGCGCCGGCAATGGTGGGATTGGAGACAACAGGCGCTTGGTGGCCCGGTGACCTTGGAAACCGAATGGGGCACCCAAATCCAGTGCCGGTGCAGCGTTGCACTTCATTTGCTGCACCGAAGGGCAAAACATTCTCGACCGACCGGCCGGCACTCTAAGGCATGCTAAGGGGCTTACGGGGCTGCGATCTTGAAGAAGCGATACTTGCGAAGCGTGCGATTTGAATGCAACAAGCCCGTTCCGAAGAGAGCGCAGTAAGCAGCCCACTTTGGCCGGTCGCTGAGCAGGCCTAGCTGAAAAGAGGTTTTTTTTCTCTCGCCCTTCCGTCCGCTGCTAGACCCCATAGATAAGCCTCTCACGAGAGGAGGGACGAACCCATTTTTCCTCGAGTGGGAAGGGGAAGGAGGGAGCAAGGGGGGGAGAGAGAAAGCGAGAGGGAATAAAAAATGGCAAGCATAACCAGAGGCAGACGCGAAACCATTAAATGCGGATGATAAACGAAAGTTAAACAAAGGACTTATAACTTTGTGCCCATTGTGTTCGCCGTGGCTGTGGAGTGGGAGAGCTTTTAAGCT
>KZ072064.1:195012-208154 GCA_002091845.1 Anopheles cracens
ACGGTCGAGATACGCAAAACAGATCCATTTCCGAGAAACATGTTGAACGTCAGATCAGCCTGTCGGATCGATTTCGGGTCGCTAGGAGAGGTGTGTGTGTGTGTGCGTTTTTTTTACTTCGTTGGCTTCCCCACAGTGTCATCAGACATCGGCTGCATCGACTTTTGATTGTACGAAACGGTGGGTGGCGAGTGACGTCGGTGTGCATCGTTTGTAGGTCCGTATGGGTTGGCGTTGGTGAAAAGCGTTTTGAAAGGAGCCCCACCACCCCCTTCCCGACCCGCTTTTCGTGTGCTTTTTTGTAATCTTTCATAAATGTTGACGAACTTTGGGGGCTGCATCGACTGCGCTGGCAAGTTCCGGATGGGTTTCGTTCGTCGTTTCCTTGCGTCGTACAGCCCATCTATTGCTGCTGAGGTGCTTCCATTTCCGGCGCTTTCTCTTTCACGCTCTCTCTCTTTCGCTATCTCTTCATGTGCAGTAGATAACTAGGTGCATCGTGTGTTTGTGTAGGTGCAATGTTTGTTGCCGGCTTCGTGGCGCTTTGGCCTCGATGTCGCACTAGGTCGAGTCGTATGCGGTACAGTAATTGTCAATTTTGTTCGATATGTGATGTAAAAAAAAGCATGGGTATATCAGATGGACACACAGCGGCTCAATGAGCGTGAAGGCTCATTGATTATTGGTGAAATGTTTGTTAAGTTATTTGCCCAACCGAGAAGCTTTGTTAACACTGGGCAAAGAGTAAATGTTACGTAAAAAGCGATAAAGCAAGGGCTGCGATTTGCATAGCTCATGCATCAACTTTGCGCCTAAATGTGGGCAAATTGTGTTATACCATTGCTGGGAGCTTTCTAATGAAAAGTTTTGCTCATCATCATCGATCCATCAAAAGATGGCAACATTTTAAAATATTTTCTTTGACCTCCAATAACCTTACTTATTGTGGTCCTTAGAATTCATCCCTTTAAACGACCTGCTTATTGGCATGACCGACTGTATACGCTATTGTGAACCGTTAGCTTTTTTTCTCGCATACTTTGTGCTACTGCGTACACTTGCCCACTGCCGAGCAGCATTTGGTGCCTTAACAAGCCGATCGATGTCGATGCCGCGTCGGGTGTGCGTACCGGGATAGGAAGTTCAATCAGCAGCTGGTTAGATTTGACGTTCAATATATATATGTGTCGTTACGGCTCGGCGGAGAATTCATAAATGCTGATGCAGTTTTCTGCTCTAGCTGGCAGCAGCACAACAATGCCGCAGCAGCGCACCAAGAAACCCGCTGCCCAAGAACTGGGTGGAAACGATCCGCAAGTCAGCAGTATCGCCGTCATCGCCGATGCCGGCACTGCTGCACTGTTTATTCTGCGGTCGTTGCGGTTGATGCAGTTAAAAGGATGCGCCGGACGTTCGGATGGGTTCGCATTTTCGGGACGCTCGGATGTCAATGGGAGCTCAACAATGGCACGAGCACTAGCGGCAGCAGACGTCGGCATGATGTCATCCCAACGGCAGGGACTGCGGGCGGCGTCCGATGCGTGCGGCAGACGACGGTACAACGTTAGTGCGGTGATTTTTGCGACGCTTCCGAACGGTTCCCGAAGAAGGACACCGTGTGAGGTGGTTTGAGAATGCTTCGAGACGGAGGTTATCCATGGAAGCACCATTACGTATTCGATTGGATTTCGCCCTGAGTGGATCTGCATATTAAGGGTAGCTGATGGCTTATCTTGGGTTCAACGTTGTTGATGAAAGCATTAGAATGGCGTTTAAGAAGCCACCGTTTGTGTTAGTTGACGTGAATGATCTCCCATAGTTCTTTTCGTCATGAAATTGTTTTGATCTTTGTGTGAAGTCTTTGCTTCTAAACAGATCTCAACATTCGTTTGGACTCAATCCACGCGAATCGTTCAAATCGTAAACCAAACGCTAAACTTCTCGCATGTTGCAATACCAGCCGCACCGATGCGGATACGCGGTAGCAAGCCTTCCCAAAGGCGTCCGCTATCGAATCACCGTCGTTCATTAAGGCACATTTGTTCGTGCAGTTAATGAGAGTACAAGCAATTTACGTCTGAGAGCGCATCCGTGCCACACGTCGCCCACCCCGGCCGTCGACAGGCGGCCAAGTTTAATGAATTCATCCGCTGTTCATCCACTGTGCGTCAGTGTATACGCTACCACCATTTCCACTCACCAGAGGGCGCACACGGCATCGGAATTAAACGTTTGCGATTCAGATTTGCTGATTTGATGCTCGCTCGGCTGTGCGCTATTTCGGGCTTATGTTAATGGGCGGCCGCAGGACGCATGGGTGCCGAAGCAGATTGTACAGTGTGTGAGTGTGCGTTTACTAAATGTTATAACACTTCCACTACCACCACACGCGCCGAGTTGGCCGGGAAGTTTCCGGCATGGATGGCGGTGGGACGCACTTAAAGCTATCCTTATTACGTTTCGAGTGTCAACCCGGGTCGGGCAGCGTCCCCGGTGCACGTCGCCCGGAAAGGCTTAGTTTGACTTCCATTTGCGTGTGCAAGGGTGTGTGTGTATGTGTGTGTGCGTAGTTTAGCGCGTGTAGTGAGCCGGGTGTCTTTGCATAAAGTTGACAATGCATAATTTAGCCGTTGCCCCAGTCAAAAAGCGAGCGCAGCAGGGGGTGAAGTTAAGTGGGTGGCAGGCATTATGATTTCCATACAAACGGCAAATAAATAAGCATATGCTTATTTGGCTTCATAATCTTTACGATTGCAAATCGCGGCATATTGCGCAGTGCATTGGGAAGTGGGTTGTTTCTGGGCCATTTGGCGTCGTGTTTGTGTTTCAGCCGGTTGCTCATATTGAAGGCTTTTCGTGATAGAAACATTTAAATCAAAGTAAGCGGTGATGGAATGGTAATGTTGGGCGCTAAGTAATGCTTTTGGGAAGAAATTGCATTTTTAAATACTATTCTACCGTTTTTTTACCCATATAGTTATGTGTGTCCGTGAGGAGCACAATGAAAGACAGGTGTTTTCTGCTTGAGTCTTATGACAAAACTAATTCTTTATTATTATCAAGAGCCCGGTTAACCGTGTGAACGTGTGAACCGTGCCACGTCGGCGTCTGGTGTTCTCCGCATTCTAGATCGTAAGTTGTGCAACGCGTTGCGAGAGTGTCCGGAGAATTCATAAATGCTGATGCAGTTTTCTGCTCTAGCTGGCAGCAGCACAACAATGCCGCAGCAGCGCACCAAGAAACCCGCTGCCCAAGAACTGGGTGGAAACGATCCGCAAGTCAGCAGTATCGCCGTCATCGCCGATGCCGGCACTGCTGCACTGTTTATTCTGCGGTCGTTGCGGTTGATGCAGTTAAAAGGATGCGCCGGACGTTCGGATGGGTTCGCATTTTCGGGACGCTCGGATGTCAATGGGAGCTCAACAATGGCACGAGCACTAGCGGCAGCAGACGTCGGCATGATGTCATCCCAACGGCAGGGACTGCGGGCGGCGTCCGATGCGTGCGGCAGACGACGGTACAACGTTAGTGCGGTGATTTTTGCGACGCTTCCGAACGGTTCCCGAAGAAGGACACCGTGTGAGGTGGTTTGAGAATGCTTCGAGACGGAGGTTATCCATGGAAGCACCATTACGTATTCGATTGGATTTCGCCCTGAGTGGATCTGCATATTAAGGGTAGCTGATGGCTTATCTTGGGTTCAACGTTGTTGATGAAAGCATTAGAATGGCGTTTAAGAAGCCACCGTTTGTGTTAGTTGACGTGAATGATCTCCCATAGTTCTTTTCGTCATGAAATTGTTTTGATCTTTGTGTGAAGTCTTTGCTTCAAAACAGATCTCAACATTCGTTTGGTCTCAATCCACGCGAATCGTTCAAATCGTAAACCAAACGCTAAACTTCTCGCATGTTGCAATACCAGCCGCACCGATGCGGATACGCGGTAGCAAGCCTTCCCAAAGGCGTCCGCTATCGAATCACCGTCGTTCATTAAGGCACATTTGTTCGTGCAGTTAATGAGAGTACAAGCAATTTACGTCTGAGAGCGCATCCGTGCCACACGGCGCCCACCCCGGCCGTCGACAGGCGGCCAAGTTTAATGAATTCATCCGCTGTTCATCCACTGTGCGTCAGTGTATACGCTACCACCATTTCCACTCACCAGAGGGCGCACACGGCATCGGAATTAAACGTTTGCGATTCAGATTTGCTGATTTGATGCTCGCTCGGCTGTGCGCTATTTCGGGCTTATGTTAATGGGCGGCCGCAGGACGCATGGGAGCCGAAGCAGATTGTACAGTGTGTGAGTGTGCGTTCACTAAATGTTATAACACTTCCACTACCACCACACGGCCGAGTTGGCCGGGAAGTTGCCGGCATGGATGGCGGTGGGACGCACTTAAAGCTATCCTTATTACGTTTCGAGTGTCAACCCGGGTCGGGCAGCGTCCCCGATGCACGTCGCCCGGAAAGGCTTAGTTTGACTTCCATTTGCGTGTGCAAGGGTGTGTGTGTATGTGTGTGTGCGTAGTTTAGCGCGTGTAGTGAGCCGGGTGTCTTTGCATAAAGTTGACAATGCATAATTTAGCCGTTGCCCCAGTCAAAAAGCGAGCGCAGCAGGGGGTGAAGGTAAGTGGGAGGCAGGCATTATGTTTTCCATACAAACGGCAAATAAATAAGCATATGCTTATTTGGCTTCATAATCTTTACGATTGCAAATCGCGGCATATTGCGCAGTGCATTGGGAAGTGGGTTGTTTCTGGGCCATTTGGCGTCGTGTTTGTGTTTCAGCCGGTTGCTCATATTGAAGGCTTTTCGTGATAGAAACATTTAAATCAAAGTAAGCGGTGATGGAATGGTAATGTTGGGCGCTAAGTAATGCTTTTGGGAAGAAATTGCATTTTTAAATACTATTCTACCGTTTTTTTACCCATATGTCCTATCGACTCTTGATGAAGAACCTCATAAGAAAAGCAATAATAAATTTGTTTTAAGAGTATAACAAAAAGGTTTGTATTATACACCACAATACGGTTGTTCAACATTCAATAGTGCTTTTTATTTGACTTGTTTATATATTTACTCTCAAACATAAAAAAATAAAACTCGACTAAGATAAAGGGTTGTTGAATAACAATATCATTACCATTTCAATAGTACTTCCAATTCTTTTGAACATTAAAAAATACATAATGAATATCATTAATTGCTGCCAACGATCAAGTGCCCCGTCAACAGAGCGCTTACGTTTTCCTCCTGTCCGGGGCACTTAATCGTTACAGCGTTTCCTTTTCAATGCAGCGCTCTGTTCATGAACCCGCGAGGCAGTTTTATTTGTTGTTTGATTTGCCTTTGACTGGCGCATCAATCGTCAGCTATTACAAAAAAAAATGCACTGCGCCACTGCTGTAGAAACGCATTTTCGTGTCCTCTTCCCCGTTGTTTGTTTGTCACTGTGCCCGGCTGAATGCGTGACGTTTAACCGCTACCCACTCACAGCTACCCAATGATCGATTCTCATTACGGGGAACAAAAGCGAACCGATTCAATTTTCTTCGGTTCTTTGGAAATCGCGTGACGTCAAAGTTGAAAAATGCGTTCGCTGCGTCCAGCTGCATCGGCTGGGAAAGTCAACACGCCGGGTGGAGCGAAAGCAAGGGCAACCGACGGGCGGAAAATTGCCTATCATGAGGAGTATAATTATGGCTGCGGGAAAAATGGTCCTGAATGCAGGAAAATTGAGCTTAAAACACAGCAAAAAAGCGAACCCGTACGGCTGCGGTGTATTGATAGCAGAATCCTTTTAAAATGTCCAATAAATTGAGGTGGCAGGATCAGTAAACATAACAATAAACGATTCTCCGGCTGGCGCTGTTGTTTCCTGTGGCCCGTTTCGCTTGGAGCTTGAGCTCTTCCCATGCTTTCCGGTGCTTGGAGCGCACTCGACGAGGCGCCCGCGATAGGGGGTAGGAAAATTATGAGTAATTTACGATGCTCAAGACGGGTGGAAATGGGTATGCAATAGCAGCAACAAAAAAAACACCAACAAACGATAGTCGCACCCCGAAATGAGCTGAAACAAAGGAACACTTTTGGCAAATTTGGGGTGAGCCCGGCGTGAAAATCCGCGATATTTGTCACAGCACCGCGCGTTGGTGTGCGATTTATGTGGTGCTGCGAGGGTCGTGGGCCGTATTCGTTTCCGATCTCTGCGGGGAAAGGTGCGGTCGATGGTTTTTCGCGCGCACCGTCTCATTAAACGGTATAAATAATCATGAGGCACACAGAGATAGCCTCTACCAACGCGCCGGTTGCGTTGGTTGGTGCTTAAGCGAATAAAAAGTTCATTAAAACACCATTAATTAGCGGGAGATAAAGGAACACTGTCTTCTGGCGAGGTGGGCTCCAGGGGTCTCCACGCTGAAAGGAGGATTTGCAGCGCTTCGGGTTCGGTTCGCTTGTATGGCGAGGGTTTAATAACTTAACGCAGACATTGTGGTTATGTTACAGTGGCATGTAGACGATAGTTTCAAGTGATAAGGAACAATAAAGGGTTGGAATGGTTCGAAATGATGGTTTAAAGTGGTTTCATCGATGATTCTAATGTGCGTACCCCATTGGAATGGACATTATGTTTGCCTATAGCAGCCAACCGATAGGAGCCAAAATCGATTAAATCGATCGGATGGCTAGCTATACCGTCTACCGCTTTGACGGTTTATTAAACCGGGCGGGGTGATGCACGCGTAAAAGAATTTATCGAACAGCTCATTAAAATAGAAATGCCTTCGGGGGCGATAGATGAATGAACCCTGGCGTGCTTTGCGCCACCGGGCACAATGGAGGCGCACGGTGGTTCACGGGGAAAGCACGTGTCACCGGGGGTGCTGGGTGAAATTTTGCACTATCATTATTGTGCGCGTTGCTGTTCGTGTTGGAGCACGTGACAGAGTATCACGATGACAATTATATAATGATTAAAATGTTCGAGACAAAAAATGCATTTATTACTCATAACACAAAAAGTGTTTTAATTTGCTTTTATCCTTTATGGCCTTGATTGAAATAAACAGCTTATTGGCGAGGAAATCAAAACCATTCCATCCACATCCATCCATCACAGCAGCTTGGCGTAACAGATGCTGGCTAAGCGTAATCTTGGAGATGTTTTTTTCGGTCTCGTTTCCACCAACCACTCAGCCGAATGGTGCCGTGACCAGGATATTTCAATCGAAAATCAATAGAATCACAACGACCCGGCGCTGGCCGGCTCGCTGCTTGTTGTGACAGCGCTCCCGAACGCGGTGGCATTGAAAATTGTTGATTTTTCCACCGAGAAGTTTCACCGTGAGACGCACTGATGGAAGCCCCATTGCGCTCGTGAAATAACTACATCCGAGAGGAAGGCAAAATGTGCGAATGTTTAATTTAACAATTTATTCCCATTTTCCATTCCCAACCGCATCAGCGAAGCATCGCTTCGTTTCGCACCGTTTAGTGTGAAATTCAAGAGATTAACCAATCCCTGGAATAGTGAAAGCTTTCGTGCAGCTAAATTAACGAAACAAAAAACCCTCACGAAATTTAATGAAAACTTCTTCTCAACAACAACAAAAAAAGCAACAGAAAATCCCCAAGCGCACTGCACAGTACTGTCGTACTGCCGTGCCGTGTCCGGTAAGATGCGAACCGGGACGCAGAAGTTTGTATAAACAGTGAAACTTCTAATAGGAAAGGAACAGTGAAACAAACAAATCCGCCCCGGCAAAGGCCAGAAGAAAGTGCAGCTACGCTCGGAACGATTGGGCGCTGGAAAACACAATTATAAAACTTTTATCTTGTTTCCATTAGTCGCAGCGGATGCGAGATAAAATGGGACAGAAACTAGTGCGAGATGGTGCCAAAGTTGGTGTGCCCCGTGTTGGGCCCCTGTGGTTGAAGAGCGCCCAGTCGAAGAGTGGGCAAATAGTGGGTAAGAATATAAGAAAAAGGAAGCTTTCGCATGGCATGGCCGCTGCTTGGATGACCAAGGGTGTCACACTTGGTTTGACTGCCTTGGCTTACTCGCTAACAAAGCAGTAAAACACTATTAAATATATTAAATAAATAAATTATCATCATTTATGTATTAAATTTGACAGAAAAGACATATGACAATGTTGTTGTAATCCCGATGTTATTATATGTTGAAACATTTGATTCAAACTTTCCGCATGTCAGCCATTCCTAGACAGGTTCTACACCCTTGCAGAATGCGTTCGCGGTGTCTTCCACGCTATCGGACGGCTCTAAGCGCGCGCCTGTGACGCACCGGTTTGATCGATACGTTTGCCTAGTGGAAAATCTTCCAATCGAAGCCGGTCTGCAAACTGCTGCGATGCTTGCGCGTTACGTAAACGAACGACAACGACAATCAACATCAGCTCGCAGCTGCGCACGCACATGGCGCACAGGCACCGGCGAAAGGTAGTTACGTAAACGAACGACAACGACAATCAACATCAGCTCGCAGCTGCGCACGCACATGGCGCACAGGCACCGGCGAAAGGTTCAATTTTCTCCTCCGCTTGACTTTTCCGAGCTATTCGCTGCCCCGGTTCCCCACGCTGCACGCCACCCAAACAGCCTGGCCTGGGCCTTGTGGTTGAGTAGTTTTTGAAAACTTTTCTTACGCCTTCCGGCCGAGATCGGGTCCGGCCGGCACACTAATTCAACTAGTGCTCCAAAAGACCGGGTTCGTTAGTGGCGTCGGCCTAATGCGCGCGCGCGCGCGTGTACAGTCGTTGCTTTGCCGCCCCAGACCCGGGGTGTGATTGATGCATGTTTGTATGAAATTCATTTTCCACTTCACTTGTGGGGCAAAAGGGAATAGGCGAACTCGGGTGCTCACTGACATCTGACGAGCCTCTGGCCCGTTTTTGATAGTCAATTTCCTTCCTTTCGGATCGGCGCTGCGGCCGGACGTACCGGCAGCACAACTCGCTCGTTATCTTCGTTTTCCCACTCGAGCAGAAGAAGTATATCACTGAGCTTAACCTTGCAGAAGCGTTGGCTCAACGGGGGCTCAGACGGGTGGGTTAGAGAGGTTATGTTCCTTCGTGAGCCTCATCACGAACGGAAGATGCGTCGATGAGAAGTTAACGCACAAGAAAGCGAGAAGGAAACAAAACAAAAAAACGCTCCGATAGCATCGCAAACTTTTGCTTCGATTTCTAATTGGAAAAGTTGCCGCTACGAAACGCCTCTTCGCATGGATTGGAAATAAGAAGGGGGAAAAGCGTCTCCTGCAGGCAGATGAGCCGGTCGCATATATCGTTCCCGTGGTGGGTTTTCGTTGCTTTGTTTGCAGATAGCAGAGATTTCTAGTTTATTCGAGGGTTGGTGTTTTATTTCACCAGCCCTGGAACACTCCGATCGCACCCGTCCAATTGACTGCATATGGTTTCGCCCGGGCCGTTCGCCTCCCAATCCGTGGCAGTGATTGTCAGATTCATTTCTCCTGGAACAGCCCAAAGCACATAAGTGGCCGCGTACGCTCTTTTCCGATTATTGCGATACCGTGCAGCGACATCAAACTAATGACTCTCTCGTGCGCACAAGAGCCATCGAGCAGGGATGCCTTTCGAGTTTCGGAAAGTATCGCCGGGAGGTATCGCAGCAAACAGAACAGTGAGAGTGAGCGAGGGAGACAGCCAAAAAAAAAAAGAGCGACAGCACACACATACACGTTTGGACGATAAATGGCACAACTTGTTTGAAGTTTCACTCGGCTCGCCGTTCAGTCCCGGGCGTCGGGTGGAAAAGTTTCATTTTTCTCGCTCGCTCTTCGCCGTGAATTGCTACAAAACCGAGCGGAATAGGGAATGTAGTCGATAATGTGTTTTAATCTGTTCGGTCGGGCAGCACAGTTACAGTGCAGCCGGCCGGAATACGGTCTACCGGTGGAAAGCATGCGGAACGATGGGTTGAAGTTGATTTTTGCTGCTCCCGAATGGTGCCGGCGCGTCGGTCGAGTGGCTTTCCATGCGCTCGGGCCGTATGCCGGAACACGGATTTCGTTTGCAAGTTAGCACTATATTGAGTGGAATTGAATTGAAATTTAGAATTTGTTGTGCAACTTGTTTACGGCACGGGAAGTTGTTCGTTTCGTTGGTTACAGTTCATTGATGAACAGAAGGATATCAGGCGCGAGCATTCGGGAATGAAGTGAAATATGGAGATCGCTAGAAATGCGTTCGAAATTTACTCGAGTTTCTTTTTTATCAGGTTGTTTTCCTCAACCCGGAATTTGTTGGCCCCTATTTTCATGTAAAATGACGCTTGCAGAGGATTTTTTTTCAAGCACCCAGTTTTGAGTATTTTAAATAAACTCAAGCGAACAACGCAATCACTCGCCTATGAACGGCGGTCACTTTAACGGGGGCGAGAGGTTCTTGAATGTGTTTTTTTAGTTTATTATCGTATGCTACTTCCAGTCTGCCTTCTGGCGTAACGTGCTTCATGGGGGAAACAGGATTCTGCGTTCTACATGTTAGATAGCTCAGGTTAGTAGGGATATTCGAAAGCACCGCCGTGGGTAACATTAGAGAAAATAAATTAATTTCATTCCGGATGGCGATCATGCGTTGTTTGTACAAAGTTTGTCTTCAAACTCAAATTTCAAGCATGTTTTTCATGTATTAAAAATCGCATAGTATATGCATAGAGTTACTTACTCTGGCTGCTTACTACGTTCTATTGGAAAATGTTTTCGGTGGTGGTTTTATTTACTCAAAAGAAATTGATATTTGTGACCGCCATTAAAGATCCACCGGTCGCGGAAGGATCACCTACATTCCCGCGTGAGCGGTACGAGCGAAAGCGGAATCAGGGAAGAATTGTCACCGTGCGATAGCGGATGGCACGCGCTCGGAATGTGCAATAAAACGTTCGAAACCGGGCCCGTTCAATGCAAAACAGATAAAACCGAAGTTGCAAACGAGAAAAAGAAAGATAATAAATGAGAACGAGATGTCAGCCGAGCTTCCTTCGGGAAATCCTGATTTATTACCGACAGGAGCAAAAAAAAGTACGCAAAAGAAAGAAGGATCGGCCGAGCCTAAACCCCTGATGTTTGCTATTGTGCGTTCGCTGGAACGGCGTGTGCGGAAGGGCGAGAGAACTGAGCAAGAAATCGGACTGAGATGTTTTAGTCCAGAGAGTGTTGGCGCTTTCACGAAATTGTGATTTGTAAAGAAAGGGAACGGGGACGAATTTCCATTATTTTATATTGGAAACGAAGGATTAGGAGTGGAGCTGCCATTCTGGGATCAAAGAGCACTGTTTCCACCTGCGGGAGATTGAAAAGTAACATGTAGCTGCTTATCGTTTTACTACCCTGTCTTCATTACGGTGCGAATAATCCGCCATCCATTCCATCGACTTGTATGAGCAATTCCATTTACACTTTGTCAAATTTAGTGCCCGATTCCCGATCGATTCCGATATTTCTGCTTCGAAAGCTGCAATGACCGAACGGTGTGGTAATTTTACGACATCCACCGCACATCCCACCACCGCACACGCACGCATCCACTGACCGGCACGATGGAGACGCCCGGTGGCTCTTGACAAGGGGCTGGCTGCGTCCGTGCGCTGCTCGGCTTAACAACGGGAAACGCAGCCACCAGGGGTTGGAGACAGGAGAGAGTTTATTTAAATTTCATACGACGCACCCATTGGCACCATCTTCTAGCTTTCGCTTCGTAGAAGCACAGCGGAGTGTCACTTTTGCTTTCGCTACGGGGTCCGCCATCTCCAACCGTTCGATTTTGTTTTTGCGCCGGTCGAAAGAGACGCTTGTTGCTGATGCTTCTATCCTTCTGCCGTCTGAAAAGTGTCCTCCACAACAGAAAAAACGGGATTGTGTGTGTGTGTGAGTGTGTATGTTAAAAGACATCTGAAAAATGGCACCGCACCTAAGCAGATTCGTTCGCTTTAGCGCTAGCGTCCTGCTATCGTTAGCCCATTGGCCGGCATAAACTTCATCCTATCGTGAGATCTTTCAACGCTTTGCCGCGTCACACTTCACCACCGCCCGGTTTTCCTTGTTTTGTTTGTGACTTTTTTGTTGCTTCTCCTCCTGCAGGACAGCCAAAAAGGTTTGTTTTTGTGCCGTTGGTTGCTTTTCCATCATCCTTTCACATTTCCATTTCGTTTCGTTTTTTTTTCTTCTGTGCGCTTTACGTTCGTTCAGGTAACATTCAGCTATCACGTTGCCCGTCAATAGTGGGGCATTGAAGGGCGAACCCTTCGGACGGGGCAGTTTGTGCCACACTCAAACAAGATCATGGGATTTGTCGTGCGGATGAAGAAAAACTGTTGCCGAATAGATTTAAATTGATGGCTGATCCGGTGGCGGTCGTAAATAAATCGCGTAAACTTTCGTTTGCCTTGCGCTGCGCGGAGGGAAGCTTAATGTTATCATTAAAAATTGATTCACGTTGACCTTGGGCTGGCTGGATCGATGGATCGGGGCGGAGTTTTATGTAGGAAAAGTTTATTTTATTTTTTTTATGACATTCCCTGGCACGGCGCTACTTGCCGAGCCAATATCATTAAATCGGGATACGGATTTGTGCGTGAGCAGCGTGATTCGAGCGATTGGGATTGGATTGGAGCGTTCTGATCACCAAGAATTTGATGCACTACTAGTTGATCGGTTGTCTTGCCGGAGTGTTCTCGGATAACAAACAGAGTTGTGAAGGAAATTAACGCCAGAAAGTATGCAATCCGCGCTACAAAACCATAGAATAATGACGATTTCTCCTTGTCATCTGACAGAAATGTTCTTCCTCCCGAGCGTATAGTTTTTATGGAATCCTAAACAAATATGCTGAATAGCAACACTAATTAATTACCGCACAGTGATGGTTTTCACTCGCGTAATCAACGCATAATACAAACAAACGCACACCATCCCAGACCGTCGCTGAAGTGTGAGCTGAAGTTTGTCCTCTAACTAAACTTTTCTCACGGTAAGCATCCGTAACGAGTGTTTCCCTCAGAGGAAGCGTTGCAGCCGCTTTCGTGGATCAATTAGAAGAAAATTTAGCACAATTATCATGAGACATCATAGAGGCACGGGAAGGCTGCTCCCATATC
>KZ072064.1:208164-225306 GCA_002091845.1 Anopheles cracens
TTCCATATTAAATAAGTCATTACTCTTCCGTGGCTCAAAATTCGAATGACACCCGCGTACGTACCATTTGCGTTACGGGCAATCATCCGGCACAGGGTTTCCGGTCCGTGCTCATTCTTTTCCGCCGCGCGTGTTGTGTGCTAGTCAGCCAGCCAGCCAGCCGGCTCGTTGCATATTCTAAGCACAAAGTTTCATTTTCTCGCCGGCAGCGTAACGGCGCACACTGGCACACTGCGGACGGGGCGGCCGCCGCGGGCCACGAAAGGCGTTGACGAATTTACCCATTAATCATATTCATCATGAGATAGGGTGGATGAACCCTGCGCTCGGCGTGTTAGATTTCAGACCCGGGCGCTAGCTGACAGTCGGTCTCATTATCATTGCTAACCCGATTCGTATCCTCACGTCTTCTCGGTGGCGCGCAGCACTGCTCCTCCCCAGGGCGCAGCTTCACAGCGATGTTGCTTTTGGTGACGAATTTCGGAAAGCTTTTCCGAGCGAACCCGCCTTTCCCGCGAACAATATGCCACCCGGGCAAAGGGTGGGAACTGCATAATTCCTTTTAACGAAGCAGAAGAAAGGCACCCGGGTTCGGGATCACTGGAAACGCTTCATTTTGTCGTGTCCGCAGTAAATGCAAATACACGAGCGACACACACACACACACACACACACATAGAGAAACAGAAATTCGTTTGTTTGTGCGATGAAAAATGAAGCGTGCTCTCTACTCCGCTGCTCCTCTGCATCGTCGCCATAAGGCAAGAAAATAAGAACGAAACAGATAAATAATACCCGGAAACGGCGTCCCACACCAGGCGACGCGGAAATGGATCCGACATTTTGAGAGTTTGAGGGAGCCTTCCATTATCCTTAAAACACACGCTCCGGGCTCGCCGGGGCTGACCCCGGGTGAGAGCGTGTGTGTGTGTGTGTGTGTGTTTTCCGGGTGTCAGAAGTAATTCATCCCCGGGAAGTCACTTGGGCGGCGCGGACCGGAGACGCAGCAGTGAAAACGCTCCACCGACCATTTACTACTTCATTCACCGGTGATCATTACTTTGTTGTTCGGTGCGAATGGTGCTTTTCCGGTGAGCGTCTTCCCTGCTGCCCAACCCGTCGCTTCGCTGCGACGTTCCGGGCGCGGAATGAAAGAAGCAAAAATTAATTTCCCACGAGCGCCCGGGCATTCGCCGAGCGCTTTCCGGTTCCGTCGTCGGGGTTTGGTGTGCGTATGTGTGTCTGTTGGCGTGGCGATGATAGGACGCCACTTGAAGGAAGCTCGCGTGTAGAGCTGAGCCTTGGTGTGGCGTACTCTAGAAAGCTGGTAAATATCTGCGAATATCGCTAACAGCGCTCGGAGCGTTGACTGAGATAAGTCACATGTTCTTTCGGCTGAAGGAATGTTTTAATGAAGTATCATTTGTTTGAGAAATTCCAACTATTAAAGACCGCCGAGTGTGAACATGAAATATACGAGAACTATTTCACTAGGTAGCAGCCTGAAAGTTGGTCTAATGCAATGCAATTTCACGCATTGCATACCTGTAGGCGTTGAACTAGTTTTACTTACATATACTTGATATCTTGATCTGTCGCAACAAAATCTTGTGCATTCTGAAGAGATTGCGCACATTTAGGCGTTGATAAGTTTCAATTGTATTATCTTTTAATAGAGGATCAATTATTCTATTTTGATTTATCATCTTGACATTCAATTAGAGTCAAGCGCTCGCGTGTCCGGTTCCTAATAAAGCAAACATGAATTGTATGCCCGAACGAGAAACGGTTCAATATCCGCCCGGTTCCAAAAGGCGCTGAAAAGTTTAGTCTATGAAATGGCGTTTAATTTTGATCGTAAATTAAACATTCGCCCTCCGATTGTGCCCGATCGTCACGGGGTCCGAAATTATGGGCGAGTTATATTGTTGTCAGTAATAAAAAAACAACGCGGCTACCCTGTCCGTGGCTTACCCCATAGCCTTCGCGCCGCATTAATTATTCATGCTGAGCCTAAATTTTGCGCTCGATTCGTCGCGTTGACATAGTTGCATGATTTGATCCGATAACGCCCGATGTGGGGTTATTTCGGTGCAATGAATAATTAAACCACGGGGAGGGAGACGGTGGCCGTTGTGTGCGCCACCACCGAAATGGCGTGCAGAGTTTTATTTTGCGTGTGGCTGTGTGTGTGTGTGTGTGTGTTTCTTTTATCGCTGCGAGAGGTTATTATTCGGGAAAGCGCACGCTGCACCGGGCGGAGCGTAACATCCTAGTGGCGTATTGACCGGAATTGTTATGATTGGCAATAAATTGGGTAAATTATGCAACCGCTCAAGCGGTGTACGGGCGCATGATAGGCATATTTATGTCACTACAATTGATGTGCGATTGGCGCGTTTTGATTCGCGGAATAATAAATGTCTTATTATAGGAGGGTTTTTGAGGAGAAAAAAGCAATCCAAGCAAACGGGCCAGAAAAAAACCGTGTCCCGAACGAGTTAAAAGCCTGCTAGAACAACACGGCTAGGTGGATCGATGGATCATTAGGGGTTTGGATGGTTGCTTTGTTTTCCAGGCGCTTCCTCGGCTTCTTTTGTTTTGACGTGCAGCGTTTCTTTTTTGCTCTGTTTGTCCCTACCTTTGGTGGTTCTGCTTCTGGGCACGAAGGTAAGTCACGCTCGAACTCCACCGGCAGCAAAAGCCACTCGTGGCGTATCGTATCGCGTCACGGTCACATCGTCGGCAGCGGCGGCGGCGGGATGGCACGTGTATGTTTTTCCAATTAATTTTCACTTCCTTTAAACACGCAACGGGTAGAGCAAAGCAAACGTAACCCCCGGAACGTCGATGCGCCACGTCGTCGGACGGGCGCGAGTAGCACCAGCCCGTCAAGGGTTTGTTTTCCCTACCTCTTTTCCGCCGAGCAACACTCGTCCGTTTGCTTTCTTTTCGTCGCGCGCTGGCTTTTGTTTTCCTCCCGCTACGAGATTGTGCTTCGGGTATGGGGGTGAAACGAGCGTGAGATTAGCGTGAGATGCGAGCGCAAGCGGATGCGAAGTGTTACGTGCGCTTTGAGGCGGAAGGATAAACCACGTCCAGGCCCCTTTTCTTTGGCGCGCAGCTGACTTCTCAGTATGCGGGCGGATGTGCGAATGTTTGCTAGCAAAACAACAATGAGTTGGCAGGAAATTGCCACCGGAGCTCGGTCGGCACGGCGGGGGCGATGCGTTGCAGGAGAATACGGTGGTGTGCGTGTGTTTGTGTGTGAGTGGAAAACAGTGCTGTTCAGGCTGGTGTGCAATGCGCACGACCATTTCCAAAGAAATAGAACATCAAATGTAATAATGGTGGGAAGAAATGATGTTCAAAGCTTTAGCGCCTAAATGTAGACCATGTTTTAATTTACCTTTTGAACCTGTTTTGTGCAATTTTAGTAAAAAAAAAACAAAAAAATCTTGTAATAATGCGATCAGGAGCATACTTTTTAGTACGTACTTTTTAGTACAAATTTTCATAACAAACATTAACACTTTACTTGCTTTGAAGGCTCATCTTGTGATCATTACTGTAAAAAGAAAACAGATGCGCTCTTTCTTTTCTCACTGTTTGCTCTTCGTGTCGAAGTGTGCGGTTTTCATCTTGCGATTTTTATTCCCACCACCTTTTACTCGCCTACTGCGATCTGAGAGCACGTTTACAATGCGAAACGTGTAAACAGACGGTTCTGCTCGCGAGTACGCTACCTATCTTCCTATGGTGTTTTTGCCTGAGCAGAACGACCTTTTCCACCTTTCGTATTGAGTTTTTCTAATTAAGAACATCCCGTGAGAAAATCTGCTCTTCAGCTCCGGCTACGGGATGAGAAAACAGACGGATTTTGTGCTATCACAACAATGTCGAACAGCAAAAGAATAAAAAAGAGCTTGAATTGATGTGTGTGGTAAAAACCCCTTTTGCTTACGTATTACTACATGGTTTGAGTGTCCCTTTAAAAAGGAAGAGTAAAGGCAGAAATTAAGAAGGCAATTGATATGCAACGTTCAATTAAAAGCACTCTAAAAGCATATAAAAATGTTAGAATAAATATGAGCCATTTTTTAAATTATCCCTATATTAATCACAATTATGTCACTACTCGAACGCAACGCTGCACGCACACACCTGCAGCGAACCGGACCGGGCAAACGAAAGCAAAAGGCCAAACGGTTCGCGCGCAAAAGTTGCCCTACAAGTGTTGTCTTTACCGCTAGAGATCCTTGAAAAACTCTTCACCCTTCCCGACCTACCCATTGCAGGCATCCCGCAAACGAAGGATATGCGCAGCCGACGACGATGATGATGATGATGATGGGGCAGTTAGCTTACATTGTTGGTGGATCGATGGACCATTAGGGGTTTGGATGGTTGCTTTGTTTTCCAGGCGCTTCCTCGGCTTCTTTTGTTTTGACGTGCAGCGTTTCTTTTTTGCTCTGTTTGTCCCTACCTTTGGTGGTTCTGCTTCTGGGCACGAAGGTAAGTCACGCTCGAACTCCACCGGCAGCAAAAGCCACTCGTGGCGTATCGTATCGCGTCACGGTCACATCGTCGGCAGCGGCGGCGGCGGGATGGCACGTGTATGTTTTTCCAATTAATTTTCACTTCCTTTAAACACGCAACGGGTAGAGCAAAGCAAACGTAACCCCCGGAACGTCGATGCGCCACGTCGTCGGACGGGCGCGAGTAGGACCAGCCCGTCAAGGGTTTGTTTTCCCTACCTCTTTTCCGCCGAGCAACACTCGTCCGTTTGCTTTCTTTTCGTCGCGCGCTGGCTTTTGTTTTCCTCCCGCTACGAGATTGTGCTTCGGGTATGGGGGTGAAACGAGCGTGAGAATAGCGTGAGATGCGAGCGCAAGCGGATGCGAAGTGTTACGTGCGCTTTGAGGCGGAAGGATAAACCACGTCCAGGCCCCTTTTCTTTGGCGCGCAGCTGACTTCTCAGTATGCGGGCGGATGTGCGAATGTTTGCTAGCAAAACAACAATGAGTTGGCAGGAAATTGCCACCGGAGCTCGGTCGGCACGGCGGGGGCGATGCGTTGCAGGAGAATACGGTGGTGTGCGTGTGTTTGTGTGTGAGTGGAAAACAGTGCTGTTCAGGCTGGTGTGCAATGCGCACGACCATTTCCAAAGAAATAGAACATCAAATGTAATAATGGTGGGAAGAAATGATGTTCAAAGCTTTAGCGCCTAAATGTAGACCATGTTTTAATTTACCTTTTGAACCTGTTTTGTGCAATTTTAGTAAAAAAAAAAAGAGTAAACTATTGAAATATTTGTCTAAAAAATTGAAGCCATTTTGGACCACGTTTGCTGCACTTGGTTTGTCCCCGGCTGTGTTTGTTTGCATGCTTTATTGATGCTCCCAGGAAATGGCCGTATCTCGATCACTGTAGCACACTCGCTGGTGCACTCGTCCAATATTGAACGATTTCGGTCGGGCACTGGTTAGCGTCACAGCATCAAACCCATACCGCCGGTGACCGGGAAGCGCAGGTAGTTGGTTTCGGAGTGGCTTCCGTGTCTTCGCCGGTGGCTGTCGTCGTCATCATCGCCGCCGTCGTTGCAGCAACTTAATCTTCTATCAAATTAATTATCGTGACAATATCGGTACAGCACAATCCAATTTCAATACACCTTCGGAAGTCGTCGTACCGGAGCGGTTGACCTGCTGTGATGGCTCCCGTAGCGTAGGTGCACAACTCGTTGTGTTCCCGTAGCGTTGCTGTTCCTGTGGTGCAATGGAACGATGGCCGGTGGAATTTCGGGCATGCCGACAATTTGCAGGACATTTACCCCTTCGGTGCTCCGTTCCATTCGCTCCCTGGGACAGTCGCGTTCCCATGCGGATTTTGTTATGCGGTTTCCGGCAGTTGCCCAGTTGGCGAATCGCACGCTATCGATCGATACGGAACCGTTGCACATCGCTTTGGGCCGGGTGGGGCCGGCCGTTCGGGCGTGGGCGAGGGCCTGATTTAATGCCGGACTTATTGTGATCAAATGCATTAAGCCAACCATTAAACTGTCGTGCCGGGGGGAGCGGAAATGGCGAATGGGATTGTGGGCCATTTTTTGGCTTAGCTGTTGCCACGGGATGATGGTGCTGGTGTAAGCGACTTAGAGGACGTTCGGCGCGGAGCGTATTGCCGGTTTCGCTTTTGATACCGATCGGAGCTGGAAATGGGATGTACTTCGGTTGTGCTGAAAATCTCGCGGCTTTGTGCGGTGCTAGTAAATGTCGTTGTTAGGAATGTGCTTTAAGCTTACAGTGAGGAATATGGATCAATACAATGGTAGCAGGGAGTTTTCATTTTTTTTAGGCCTGCAAGGACACTTTTCGGATTGATTTTTGATTAGTGAGGTATGTTTGGCCTACAAAAATCGCTTATTTAAATTGAAAACGTTCAAATAAGACTTGTAAGAGATGATCGATAATAATAAATAAATCTAGACGGGTTAAACCGGAATCGGTTAGTTTCGTCATGATTTAAATGTTATTAAATCTCCCCTGACGTGCTCGGCAACGTTTCGTCTTGTTTTATCAACCAAATCTCATTTCATTAGGAACGACATAGCTATGCGACCATAATGTCCTTCTCCCACACACACACACCCACTTAATTTCCACCCAAGTGCAGCCGCCGTACACTGCAGTGCTATAAGCCATTACCTCACTCGCACTCTGAGGACTGTAATTAAAAGGGCAAAACTCTAATTAAGTGCACTCGACCCCATCCGTCTCGGCCGGCAACCGAAATGGAGCTTAACGTTCGGGAGAGCAAATTCAAATTGAACTTTTATCCGAACGAATATCATCTTCATTTTGGATGAGTGGGAAACTTTTCGCCCTCCTACCTTCCCCGTTCGAAACCGTAGCCACCGGGTGGTCCCGGGCTGGAAAGGTATTTCCACGTCGGCGCAAAACAAGAAACTTTTAATTAAGCATTAAATTTTATACCAATCCCGGGCTTTTGTGAAGAAGATGTTCCTGCTGTGGGAGGTCGGAAACGGGAAGACTGGTCAGAAGTCGCCAGTGTCGGTTCGCTAGTTTCGGGAGTCGGCCGTCCTCGCCGGAAGGGCCAATTTGAAGGAAGCGGAGCCGTTGCTGCCGAATGTAATCGGTTAACCGAAAAGTTTGTTAATCCACATTACGATTAATGGATTCCCTTTTTCCGATGGTTGGCTCCTTGAGCTTGGCCCCGTTTCGGTTCTCCGCGAAAGGCAATTTCAGGGACAAATTTACCATACGAAAACTTCGACTCCAAAAGCTCACCCTCGCACATACACACACACACATAAGAAATTGGTGTGGCCGCAATTTCGCAGGCGGGACAAACTGATTCGAATCGCTCATTTCGGGCCAGACGTAAACGGTGGAGCGAAGTTTGGATGGGACATTCTGTCGAGTGTCTTTAATTGAATTAGTCGTAACGTGGCGTTTGGGGGTTGATTCTTCCCCTGCTGCTCCTGCTGGGAAAAAGTGCCTCGCATTACCGGAAAATCGTCGCATTCCGGCAGCGGCAGCAAGTATTCTTCGTCAACGATGGATTAGCTAATGGGATGAAATGTGTCGTTAGTGTTCCGGGAGCGTGCGGGAGCGGTTCGGGAGAGCACGGCGGGATCGTTCCGTCGGTGAGTTGTAATCAACCGGCATTAATCAGCCTGCCGTGTGCCGTGGTGCAATTTGCTGAATGCGACCGGTGTGCCCGGTCGGTGGAGATTAAATACTTGAAGTTTAATTTAATTTGCTACCGGAGGCTGTGGCGGTACGAATGGCGTTGTCGAAGGTGATTGAAGTGGTGGGTAAATAGCAATAAATGATGCTTATTATGTTTCCGGAGTGCGAGTGTGTGTGAAAAGGTAGTACGTTATAAGCATGCAATTAGATTTGTATGAGGGTTTGAATCTTTCTTTTATCTTAGATTGTAATTAATTAGTGATTTTGTTATAGTTTTGATTGATAATTACTCGAACAGGTATTTTGTAGCTTAAATTTATCACTTTAAAATTATTGGCCAATAATGGCTTGGGCTAATAAACCGTTTTTTCAATGGAATCACATACTTTTGGGTTTATTAGGCCAATTTGCGCCTAAATGTATGCTTTTTTCTGTTTATTGGTACGGATATTTGACACTAGGTTGATATTTCAAATGTTGGTTAGAAAGAGTTGATTGTTTTGTCACTACGCTCTTTCCGCATTGATTGTAAAAACTACTTAGTATATTGTATGTAATCGTACAAATTTGGAAATTATAGAAAATATAACAGTTTATTATGTACAATCTTTGATAAATCTTCCCTACGGTCTTTACTTTAGGATTCCAGCGTGCCGTATTGTCTTGCCTGACTCTTCTTCATTTTACTTTCCATCTTACCCACAAGATCGAATCTCGTTTCGAGCTAATTTACCTTAATGTATCCGTTCATCAATGCGGCCTTTGATTATCCAACCCGACCCACGGGCACGGGCAACGGGCGAGAATCATTCCCCGGAATTAGCACACGGAATGAGCTTTTTACGTATTTAAAATACAATTTCGTTTCCCAGTCGAAATTCTTCGGCCAATTTTAAATCGTTTTTCCCCCTGAATCCATCCGCGTTGGGAATAAGGGGTGCCTGCTGGGGGTGCTTTTCTATCGAACCCTTGTGCGAAAAGGCGCTCGCTTGAACCGAGGATGGTTAATCCGTCCGAAGGGAACCCGGAAGCCTCCGAAAGCTAGCCGCGTTCGTGCAAAAGCGTTCCCACCAGCTCACTAATCAACCGGAGGGATAAAAGTGTTAAACGATGTGGTGTTCCGGTTGTGTTCGGCACCGAGGTTTTGACGGTGGCTACGAGCCACTGCCTTCGTTTTTTGCCAATTTGACCATGCGGTTTATCGTGTTGCAGTGCAAAGGAATTAGAAAACGGCCTGTCTGCATTGCAGGTTGCCTACATTTGGGCGTATCATTGAAGGAATGGAATGGGTTTCGATAATTGTCGCAAAAACAATCACTTGGGAATTCAATCGATGTAAATCATGCTTTTCATTAGTAGAAACCTGTTGCCTACCTGTTCAAGTTCCTTGTTTGTGATAAACTTAAAAATGCCTGTATTGTAATCATACATTAGGAAGCATAAAGCTCAGCCGGCCTACTTCATCGAGGCTTATAATGAGTTAGTTTAAGATATTAAGCTCAGATAGGTATTTCATTGAAGGTATGGCGTAGCTTATGATGTTTTCCTATATTATAACGATGTTTCAAAATGGGGCAAAATTGGGGCTTCTTTGTCTGGCACAGCCCAAACGGCACTCGATGCGATGAAACGTTTCAGGTAGCTACCAACTAATGCGTGACGAATGGTGCACGTGGCTACAACGGATCCTTTCCATTGACCGTCATCACGTGGCTCGCTGCATAAAACTTAATGATGCAACGAGATGCAGCCCCGCCTAGCCCCTCCTCAACGCCCGAACCTTTCCGGTGGCCGACCGGTGGCCGACCGCGACCCTGTCCAGCGCACGGAACACCGTGCGCACAACGTTCGCATTGCTGCGTGTAAATCGTGCCGCCCACGCTTCAGCCCATTGATTACGTTGACGCTTGGCCGGGCAATCAGTGAGCCGCTTGATGGATGCTAATTTTACACCTCTTCAGGTGCGCTCTCCCCCAAGCAATTCATTTAGAATATAAATACAAAAAAGGGCAAGCGCCCTGCTCAATTCATTTCGCCCCCCCCCCCCTCCAAAACGGGGCACTTTAATCGCAAAGCACCGCAAAGCGGCGGGCTCCATTTTGTGTCATATCGTCGTGGTAGAGCACCCATTTCCCATTCACATCTATCCGGAGCGAGGTTGTTACGAAGCGTAACCTAATTTCGGCGATGGCTGCAGGGCAAATCCTCTGCATGTGGCAGAATTATTCCGTCCCAAATGGGGACGTACGCCCGAAGCGCGACTGCGAAAAACCCATTGCGGTGGAAATGATTATGCGTTGTGCGGTGCGTTGTTATTTTTAAATCTATTTTTCCAGTCCGGTTTGTTTGTGGTTGTAGTGGTGGTGGTGGTGGTGGTGCTGCTGCTGCTGTCTTGTTGCGGGTGGCGGTGTTTGTTTTTTTATAATCCGGAAAACATGTATCATGTTTCCAGGTGCAATCTTGCCCAAAACCCTTCGGAATGATTCAGTGCTTCGGTGTGGACTGTCACGGGGCACGGAGGACTCGCTGTCGGAAAACTACCCACCGCTGGACGTTCAACTGGTTGTTCGCTCCGCTTCAGGTTCGGTGCCGTGTAGCGAAAAAGAAGCGAGAAGCGAAGCATGCTACCGAACCGGGCTCCGACGTTGGGACTAATAAATTATTGGCCTTTCCGAACGCACACTCCCAAGCTCACACACGCTCTCGAGCAGAGGGTGAGCCGCATTGTTCAAACTGTTGTGTGTATCTTTCCCGTAGTGGGACACTCCAGACCTGTACGGTCCTGTTCAGGAGTTAACTTAAAAAAGCTCCCACAGTGAACACTATCTCGCCACGGTGGCAGTAAATCGTAATAACGCTGGTGTGCCTGTGTGGAATACACGAGCGTTTTATAAGGGACACACACACACACACCCATACACATAGAGGAGAGGTGTCAAAGAACGCGTTCTCGATTAGCGCGAACCGTGCCCGCCCCCGTGCCCCACAGTTTTTCCGCTTGGTCAAGCTTCGAAAGGTCCGCCGAGCACAACAACAAGTTCAAACGAGCTTAATTCGGGGCAATTTAGCTGTTACAAGTTAATTTCGACCTAATGGAAACACTTTCTGAGCGGAGAGCGGGGGGGGGGGGGACGGGGCCGGCTCATCGGTCAATGCAATGTAATAAAACTCCCTTGAATAATGTATGACTCCACGATGCTGTTTCGCGTGCTGTGTTTCACTGAATGTTTAATGCAACAGTAGCGTGGATTTATATCGAAAATTGATACCGCAGCTGCTGTTGGCGGGGTTGAAAAAAAAAACGAACCCGCCCAAAATTAGTTTAAGCGCATTATAGCGTATGGCAGCGTGGCAACTGCGTCGTAAGCGGCCTATAATTTAAACAGATCACCATAAATTTCCGCTCACCACTGCAGTGAACGGCACGGCGAACGTGAGCGCGCTGCAGTGGGATTGGGGTTTCGGTTAATTTTAGCGTATTAGGAACAACTTTGGGGGTTGGTGTCGCACAAAAAAATGTGAACGAAAATCAGTAGCTAGTAATGATACCTGCGTGTGCATGACTGTAAGCTAAAAAAAAAAAGTTCCAATCAGACACATCTGCAGTTGAGGTCCCTGCTCATTCATTCACTCGCCTACCGAAAGCGAATCGCGCCAGGTGACACAGCTCCTCTCATTTCCTTTCCGGCGTCTTTTACATATTTGACGCATGTCCTTTAAGGCGAGCGATTCTGCTGTGAGCGAACGGGGAGAATGGATGGCCACCGGTATGATAAATATTCTAACCGGACCCTGCACCGGGCCCCGGAAGTCGCTCTCTTGCCCACACACGTGCACCATCAAAGCTGCGGTCAGCTTTTGGTGGTTTGTCGTTTATCATAATCCGGAAAACATGTATCATGTTTCCAGGTGCAATCTTGCCCAAAACCCTTCGGAATGATTCAGTGCTTCGGTGTGGACTGTCACGGGGCACGGAGGACTCGCTGTCGGAAAACTACCCACCGCTGGACGTTCAACTGGTTGTTCGCTCCGCTTCAGGTTCGGTGCCGTGTAGCGAAAAAGAAGCGAGAAGCGAAAGAGCTGCTTTAATGGGCTCGGGATTGTAAATTGAATTAAAGAATGTGGTTGCACGGTGGATGCACGGTGTGAAGGCGATGTTAAATTCGCTGGTTGGAACATTCCGTTAGCTGATTTCGAAATCTAGTTACACCATTCGAAAAAGAGTCGTTTTTTTGGGTAGATTTCGAGTGGACATTATTTTGATGAGGGAAAGTTAATGCATGGACGGAGCGCATTTATTTGATTAAGAAAGTAGCGTTCACTTATTGTCTTTGTGGGATTGGGCTGGAAGAGAAGTCAAACTTTCATCACAGATCATGTTCTTATTGAGTTAAATTTTGACGCAATTGTCGATTTACTATAGCTAAGTCCCTTTAGCTTCTTCATTACACGCCAAACCAACAAAATTAACAACTAAAATTGACTATTATCCTCATTTATTTAATAAAACATTTGAATAATGAAGGATGGAAAATGTAAAAAATGAAATATAATTCAGATAGTGCTATCTGGATCACTTAAACTCCATTGAGTTCACCAGGACTGTTCGGCTCATCGGTCAATGCAATGTAATAAAACTCCCTTGAATAATGTATGACTCCACGATGCTGTTTCGCGTGCTGTGTTTCACTGAATGTTTAATGCAACAGTAGCGTGGATTTATATCGAAAATTGATACCGCAGCTGCTGTTGGCAAGGTTGAAAAAAACAAAAAAAACGAACCCGCCCAAAATTAGTTTAAGCGCATTATAGCGTATGGCAGCGTGGCAACTGCGTCGTAAGCGGCCTATAATTTAAACAGATCACCATAAATTTCCGCTCACCACTGCAGTGAACGGCACGGCGAACGTGGTGCGAAAAGGCGCTCGCTTGAACCGAGGATGGTTAATCCGTCCGAAGGGAACCCGGAAGCCTCCGAAAGCTAGCCGCGTTCGTGCAAAAGCGTTCCCACCAGCTCACTAATCAACCGGAGGGATAAAAGTGTTAAACGATGTGGTGTTCCGGTTGTGTTCGGCACCGAGGTTTTGACGGTGGCTACGAGCCACTGCCTTCGTTTTTTGCCAATTTGACCATGCCCATTCGACCATTAGGCGTAATGAGCCGCTAATGGTTTTACTGTAAGTAAATCGCTTCCCAGCGTGCCGCGCAACACGGGAGATGCCCCACGAAGAAGCACTCGATTGGACGTGCCGAGTGACAGAGGAAACAGAGGATCAAAGCATCGCGGCACACCGGCTGGCCACCGGGAGCTTCGAATTGGGTGCGGATTGCTCCGAAGTGGTAATTAACCTCCGAAGCGGCCGAAAAATGCCAGATGCCAGAGGCGGCTCCGAGCTGCTTTAATGGGCTCGGGATTGTAAATTGAATTAAAGAATGTGGTTGCACGGTGGATGCACGGTGTGAAGGCGATGTATGGTGCAATTTGCTGAATGCGACCGGTGTGCCCGGTCGGTGGAGATTAAATACTTGAAGTTTAATTTAATTTGCTACCGGAGGCTGTGGCGGTACGAATGGCGTTGTCGAAGGTGATTGAAGTGGTGGGTAAATAGCAATAAATGATGCTTATTATGTTTCCGGAGTGCGAGTGTGTGTGAAAAGGTAGTACGTTATAAGCATGCAATTAGATTTGTATGAGGGTTTGAATCTTTCTTTTATCTTAGATTGTAATTAATTAGTGATTTTGTTATTGTTTTGATTGATAATTACTCGAACAGGTATTTTGTAGCTTAAATTTATCACTTTAAAATTATTGGCCAATAATGGCTTGGGCTAATAAACCGTTTTTTCAATGGAATCACATACTTTTGGGTTTATTAGGCCAATTTGCGCCTAAATGTATGCTTTTTTCTGTTTATTGGTACGGATATTTGACACTAGGTTGATATTTCAAATGTTGGTTAGAAAGAGTTGATTGTTTTGCCCCTACGCTCTTTCCGCATTGATTGTAAAAACTACTTAGTATATTGTATGTAATCGTACAAATTTGGAAATTATAGAAAATATAACAGTTTATTATGTACAATCTTTGATAAATCTTCCCTACGGTCTTTACTTTAGGATTCCAGCGTGCCGTATTGTCTTGCCTGACTCTTCTTCATTTTACTTTCCATCTTACCCACAAGATCGAATCTCGTTTCGAGCTAATTTACCTTAATGTATCCGTTCATCAATGCGGCCTTTGATTATCCAACCCGACCCACGGGCACGGGCAACGGGCGAGAATCATTCCCCGGAATTAGCACACGGAATGAGCTTTTTACGTATTTAAAATACAATTTCGTTTCCCAGTCGAAATTCTTCGGCCAATTTTAAATCGTTTTTCCCCCTGAATCCATCCGCGTTGGGAATAAGGGGTGCCTGCTGGGGGTGCTTTTCTATCGAACCCTTATGTATCCGTTCATCAATGCGGCCTTTGATTATCCAACCCGACCCACGGGCACGGGCAACGGGCGAGAATCATTCCCCGGAATTAGCACACGGAATGAGCTTTTTACGTATTTAAAATACAATTTCGTTTCCCAGTCGAAATTCTTCGGCCAATTTTAAATCGTTTTTCCCCCTGAATCCATCCGCGTTGGGAATAAGGGGTGCCTGCTGGGGGTGCTTTTCTATCGAACCCTAGTGCGAAAAGGCGCTCGCTTGAACCGAGGATGGTTAATCCGTCCGAAGGGAACCCGGAAGCCTCCGAAAGCTAGCCGCGTTCGTGCAAAAGCGTTCCCACCAGCTCACTAATCAACCGGAGGGATAAAAGTGTTAAACGATGTGGTGTTCCGGTTGTGTTCGGCACCGAGGTTTTGACGGTGGCTACGAGCCACTGCCTTCGTTTTTTGCCAATTTGACCATGCCCATTCGACCATTAGGCGTAATGAGCCGCTAATGGTTTTACTGTAAGTAAATCGCTTCCCAGCGTGCCGCGCAACACGGGAGATGCCCCACGAAGAAGCACTCGATTGGACGTGCCGAGTGACAGAGGAAACAGAGGATCAAAGCATCGCGGCACACCGGCTGGCCACCGGGAGCTTCGAATTGGGTGCGGATTGCTCCGAAGTGGTAATTAACCTCCGAAGCGGCCGAAAAATGCCAGATGCCAGAGGCGGCTCCGAGCTGCTTTAATGGGCTCGGGATTGTAAATTGAATTAAAGAATGTGGTTGCACGGTGGATGCACGGTGTGAAGGCGATGTCAAATTCGCTGGTTGGAGCATTCCGTTAGCTGATTTCGAAATCTAGTTACACCATTCGAAAAAGAGTCGTTTTTTTGGGTAGATATGAACCTTCGAGTGGACATTATTTTGATGAGGGAAAGTCAATGCATGGACGGAGCGCATTTATTTGATTAAGAAAGTAGCGTTCACTTATTGTCTTTGTGGGATTGGGCTGGAAGAGAAGTCAAACTTTCATCACAGATCATGTTCTTATTGTGTTAAATTTTGACGCAATTGTCGATTTACTATAGCTAAGTCCCTTTAGCTTCTTCATTACACGCCAAACCAACTAAATTAACAACTAAAATTGACTATTATCCTCATTTATTTAATAAAACATTTGAATAATGAAGGATGGAAAATGTAAAAAATGAAATATAATTCAGATAGTGCTATCTGGATCACTTAAACTCCATTGAGTTCACCAGGACCAATTTAGCTGTTACAAGTTAATTTCGACCTAATGGAAACACTTTCTGAGCGGAGAGCGGGGGGGGGGGAGCACGGGGCACGATAAATCTCGCTAATGCGAATCGATTCTCACCTTGCCCCTCCACCTCTTCCTGTGGGCGAAGTTTATCGTTACCGTTGCGTTTGAGCCGCTGGTAATGACGAATGCTTTCGGAAGTAATTTATCGGGTTGCAGGCGGGTGCTGGTGCTCAGCTGGCAAATGGCCGCTGCACTTCTGCCGATTATAATTGATCGTAAATTACGCGTGTAGATTGTTAATAAAATAATGGTTTAGAGTGAGTTTTATAGTAGGTTTATCGTGTTGCAGTGCAAAGGAATTAGAAAACGGCCTGTCTGCATTGCAGGTTGCCTACATTTGGGCGTATCATTGACGGTATGGAATCGGTTTCGATAATTGCCGCAAAAACAATCATTTTGGAATTCAATCGATGCAAATCATGCTTTTCATTAAAAGACACATGTTGCCTACCTGTTCAAGTTCCTTGTTTGTGATAAACTTAAAAATGCCTGTATTGTAATCATGCATTAGGAAGCATAAAGCTCAGCCGGCCTACTTCATCGAGGCTTATAATGAGTTAGTTTAAGATATTAAGCTCAGATAGGTATTTCATTGAAGGTATGGCGTAGCTTATGATGTTTTCCTATATTATAACGATGTTTCAAAATGGGGCAAAATTGGGGCTTCTTTGTCTGGCACAGCCCAAACGGCACTCGATGCGATGAAACGTTTCAGGTAGCTACCAACTAATGCGTGACGAATGGTGCACGTGGCTACAACGGTTCCTTTCCATTGACCGTCATCACGTGGCTCGCTGCATAAAACTTAATGATGCAACGAGATGCAGCCCCTCCTCAACGCCCGAACCTTTCCGGTGTCTGACCGGTGGCCGACCGCGACCCTGTCCAGCGCGCGGAACACCGTGCGCACAACGTTCGCATTGCTGCGTGTAAATCGTGCCGCCCACGCTTCAGCCCATTGATTACGTTGACGCTTGGCCAGGCAATCAGTGAGCCGCTTGATGGATGCTAATTTTACATTGCATATTATCCTAGAGGAAAGTGGTATAACAAAGAATATTAAACAGGTGCATACTTGTAGGCGTAAATTTGAAACATCAGCCCAAAAGTATGCAATCTGCATGGAAAATAATTTGTATGCTTTTTTATTGTAGCGAATTTTTCTCCATTTTTAGTTTAGTTAGAGACTACTTACAGCATTGTATCTATTTTAACATATACATTTTTATGATAAGAATGAAGGAAATTTCGGGATTTTTTTTAAACAAGCAGAAATAAAACGAAACAAATTGGTACAACTAGAAGTCACAAAACCTTCAATTCAAATTACCTCTCTTTAGCAAGTGTTTAGCTGACATTGAATTTGCATGCAACATCCAGCTGCAAGAAAAGCAATAAATTGCCAATCAATCCTCTGGCCAACCCTTTTACCCACTCGAGGCACGACGTGAAAGCAAAACAACCAGGCCCGTCTAAACGCTACCCTCAACGCAAATTAGGCAATGAATATTCAACCAGTCAAATGACCGCAGGTTAGGATTTCGGTCGGTCCTGGAATGTTATTGCTGTATCGTAGATGATGTTTTCCGTACATTATACAGGATTATTTTCTCGCCTCGTTTCGAACGCATTGGCCCACAGGGAGGGGTCGTATAGAGTGCGAGCAAAAAGAAC
>KZ072064.1:225316-235892 GCA_002091845.1 Anopheles cracens
GCGGTTCGTACCGCTCCCGGCTCCGATGCTCGACCGTTGGCCAACGACAATTTGTTGCTGTTCACAGGCTGATTCAATTTTGAAAAGGCCGTCCCAAATGATATCTTTTGTTAGCGGACCCGGGCGCTCGAACGCACGTCGATAGTTTATGTAAAATGTAGCGACGATTTTGAACCGGCCCGGGTCTGAAATTCACCCGTCCCAGTGACGTGGTTGCACCGGATAGTGATGCTTTATGTGTGTGTTCCCAGTTCGAAATGAAACAACCGCGCAGGTGAGAGTTGTACTGCCGGATGGGATCGATGTGTCCGGATAGGATAAGACCGAGCCTGCTTGCATATGAAATTGGCATAAGCTGCGCTGTGTCAGCTTCGTTTGTCAATTTGCAACCCCCTCGTCCGTTCAGGGTGGTCTACAGCAAATTAGTTGCAAATTAGTGCATCTGAAGAATGTATTAGAGACGTGGTCGTGACGTGGTCGTTAGAGCGTAATGTTCTATTGATGTTGTCTAGCAGGCTAGCGAGCACTCGTTTTCCTCGTTTGCTGCATGCATGAGTGCGCAGCGGTTCTGTGTCGTGTAATTCGATCCTACAATGATTTCTTCTCGCCACAAACAAGATCAAACTGCATCGGGGGCAGAGTCATTTGATATCACATGCTTTTAATTGAGACCGGTCGTCTTTAGAAATCAGTTTCTGGCGCTACCGTGTATGTAAGGACAGCAATTTTGGAGTGACAAGAAGTCGGCAAAGTATCTCGATCAAAGCCGCAGTAATACCAGAGCAACCTTACGCCACTGTGGCTATTTTCTGCACTCCAAGGGTATCTGTTTGTGTATGTTTGTTTATCGTTTACAAAATGGAAGAGCTAGGCTGATGCCTAGCTGGTGATTGGCAGGAAACAAATTGTGTGACAAACGATGGTAATTAGTTGAGTAGTAAAAAAAGCAGTTTCACGTTACATTCATCACGTCAGACTTCATTAGGAAGATTTTAAATCATATCCCAATGGAAGGATCACACTGGATCGGTGGCGTTGCCGGCGGTGTATTAGTGAATTAAAATTAATGACAAAACGTCATCCGGCCCCGGTCCCGTTCTCGTACCGACCTCGTCGCGCTCAGGTATGATGCGAATTTGTCACATACATCAAATATTTGTTTCGGGTCAGCAGGGCGGCCGGTTCGATGCCACCCTCCCCGGGAATGCACCCGAGCTTCCCGCCCACCGTGGAATGAATAATGGATGAATTTGCGTTTGGATAAATCGTTCGCTTTCGTTCACGGGCCGTGAACCAAAGACTGCGTTGGGAAAATATTTGCGCAAGCTTTGTGGCCATCGTACACTACGGCTCGTCCGGGATGATGATGAAAGCTAAACGTTAATTTGTGACTACAATCAATCGTAGAGCATTTTTTTCTAATCTTGTGGCCGTTTCCCTCTATTGAATAACAATTTGAGGCTTGGAGGCATTTGAAGGTGCTGGGTGGACAATGATTTCGCAGCGAATCAAAGTTTCGCTTGTGATGTGTAAGCTTCGCTGCGCAATTAAGATCAAAGGTGGCTACAGAAAACAACAACCAACTTTACTTCCTAAATCTAAGCTTAATCAGAACCTTTTTAAGCTGAAACATTTGAACAAGCTGCGTGTCATTATTAGGCCCACACTATCATTGCATACATTTAGGGGCGTTTCATATTGAACTGTTATATAAAAACAAAACACAAGGATAGTATTTAATTAGATTGATGGTAGTTAGATGAAACATAAACAATTGAGGTCGATTTATCGTGTTTACTTAGTTTTCTCAAACCACTTTGTGGCGAAGGTAAATAGTTCACGCAACAATTTGAAACCCATTTCGAAATTCGACATCACATCATAAGGATGCGAGTGTGTTTAATGTAAATATCCGCGCTGCATTCTAATGACGATGTGCAAATTCACCGCAAAACCTCACATCGCGGAATGGTTGAAAGGGAAAAAAGGACACCCACTGCACGTTGCGGCTGGTTGAATGGTATGTGTGTGTGTGTGTGTGTGTGTGTGATTTATAATCATAAGTGTGTGCCTGTCATGCATATTGAATACTTTGATTTGATCAATGCAAGATAATAAACCAACTCCCAATAGATCCGGCGTGTATGTGTGAGTGAACGCGATAGAAAATATGATTTTTCATGCATCTGCTTTGGCAGTTATTTATTTGTCTCTTTATCACGGACAGCCCGAGTGCATCCGGTAGCTAATAAATATGGAAATCAAACAGCGAGCAGTGCAAATAGGCTGCAATCATCACAATTGCTTGCTCGAATAACAACTCCCCCGTCCGACACACGACACAACTAATGCGTGACGAATGGTGCACGTGGCTACAACGGTTCCTTTCCATTGACCGTCATCACGTGGCTCGCTGCATAAAACTTAATGATGCAACGAGATGCAGCCCCTCCTCAACGCCCGAACCTTTCCGGTGTCTGACCGGTGGCCGACCGCGACCCTGTCCAGCGCGCGGAACACCGTGCGCACAACGTTCGCATTGCTGCGTGTAAATCGTGCCGCCCACGCTTCAGCCCATTGATTACGTTGACGCTTGGCCAGGCAATCAGTGAGCCGCTTGATGGATGCTAATTTTACACCTCTTCAGGTGCGCTCTCCCCCAACCAATTCATTTAGAATATAAATACAAAAAAGGGCAAGCGCCCTGCTCAATTCATTTCGCCACCCCCCCTCCAAAGCGGGGCACTTTAATCGCAAAGCACCGCAAAGCGGCGGGCTCCATTTTGAGTCATATCGTCGTGGTAGAGCACCCATTTCCCATTCACATCCATCCGGAGCGAGGTTGTTACGAAGCGTAACCTAATTTCGGCGATGGCTGCAGGGCAAATCCTCTGCATGTGGCAGAATTATTCCGTCCCAAATGGGGACGTACGCCCGAAGCGCGACTGCGAAAAACCCATTGCGGTGGAAATGATTATGCGTTGTGCGGTGCGTTGTTATTTTTAAATCTATTTTTCCAGTCCGGTTTGTTTGTGGTTGTAGTGGTGGTGGTGGTGGTGGTGCTGCTGCTGCTGTCTTGTTGCGGGTGGCGGTGTTTGTTTTTTTCTAATCTTGTGGCCGTTTCCCTCTATTGAATAACAATTTGAGGCTTGGAGGCATTTGAAGGTGCTGGGTGGACAATGATTTCGCAGCGAATCAAAGTTTCGCTTGTGATGTGTAAGCTTCGCTGCGCAATTAAGATCAAAGGTGGCTACAGAAAACAACAACCAACTTTACTTCCTAAATCTAAGCTTAATCAGAACCTTTTTAAGCTGAAACATTTGAACAAGCTGCGTGTCATTATTAGGCCCACACTATCATTGCATACATTTAGGGGCGTTTCATATTGAACTGTTATATAAAAACAAAACACAAGGATAGTATTTAAGAAACCTGTTGCCTACCTGTTCAAGTTCCTTGTTTGTGATAAACTTAAAAATGCCTGTATTGTAATCATACATTAGGAAGCATAAAGCTCAGCCGGCCTACTTCATCGAGGCTTATAATGAGTTAGTTTAAGATATTAAGCTCAGATAGGTATTTCATTGAAGGTATGGCGTAGCTTATGATGTTTTCCTATATTATAACGATGTTTCAAAATGGGGCAAAATTGGGGCTTCTTTGTCTGGCACAGCCCAAACGGCACTCGATGCGATGAAACGTTTCAGGTAGCTACCAACTAATGCGTGACGAATGGTGCACGTGGCTACAACGGATCCTTTCCATTGACCGTCATCACGTGGCTCGCTGCATAAAACTTAATGATGCAACGAGATGCAGCCCCGCCTAGCCCCTCCTCAACGCCCGAACCTTTCCGGTGGCCGACCGGTGGCCGACCGCGACCCTGTCCAGCGCACGGAACACCGTGCGCACAACGTTCGCATTGCTGCGTGTAAATCGTGCCGCCCACGCTTCAGCCCATTGATTACGTTGACGCTTGGCCGGGCAATCAGTGAGCCGCTTGATGGATGCTAATTTTACACCTCTTCAGGTGCGCTCTCCCCCAAGCAATTCATTTAGAATATAAATACAAAAAAGGGCAAGCGCCCTGCTCAATTCATTTCGCCACCCCCCCTCCAAAGCGGGGCACTTTAATCGCAAAGCACCGCAAAGCGGCGGGCTCCATTTTGTGTCATATCGTCGTGGTAGAGCACCCATTTCCCATTCACATCTATCCGGAGCGAGGTTGTTACGAAGCGTAACCTAATTTCGGCGATGGCTGCAGGGCAAATCCTCTGCATGTGGCAGAATTATTCCGTCCCAAATGGGGACGTACGCCCGAAGCGCGACTGCGAAAAACCCATTGCGGTGGAAATGATTATGCGTTGTGCGGTGCGTTGTTATTTTTAAATCTATTTTTCCAGTCCGGTTTGTTTGTGGTTGTAGTGGTGGTGGTGGTGGTGGTGCTGCTGCTGCTGTCTTGTTGCGGGTGGCGGTGTTTGTTTTTTTCTAATCTTGTGGCCGTTTCCCTCTATTGAATAACAATTTGAGGCTTGGAGGCATTTGAAGGTGCTGGGTGGACAACCCAAACGGCACTCGATGCGATGAAACGTTTCAGGTAGCTACCAACTAATGCGTGACGAATGGTGCACGTGGCTACAACGGATCCTTTCCATTGACCGTCATCACGTGGCTCGCTGCATAAAACTTAATGATGCAACGAGATGCAGCCCCGCCTAGCCCCTCCTCAACGCCCGAACCTTTCCGGTGGCCGACCGGTGGCCGACCGCGACCCTGTCCAGCGCACGGAACACCGTGCGCACAACGTTCGCATTGCTGCGTGTAAATCGTGCCGCCCACGCTTCAGCCCATTGATTACGTTGACGCTTGGCCGGGCAATCAGTGAGCCGCTTGATGGATGCTAATTTTACACCTCTTCAGGTGCGCTCTCCCCCAAACCTAATGGAAACACTTTCTGAGCGGGGGGGGGGGGGGGGGGAGCACGGGGCACGATAAATCTCGCTAATGCGAATCGATTCTCACCTTGCCCCTCCACCTCTTCCGGTGGGCGAAGTTTATCGTTACCGTTGTGTTTGACCTGGTAATGACGAATGCTTTCGGAAGTAATTTATCGGGTTGCAGGCGGGTGCTGGTGCTCAGCTGGCAAATGGCCGCTGCATTTCTGCCATTTATAATTGATCGTAAATTACGCGTGTAGATTGTTAATAAAATAATGGTTTAGAGTGAGTTTTATAGTAGGTTTATCGTGTTGCAGTGCAAAGGAATTAGAAAACGGCCTGTCTGCATTGCAGGTTGCCTACATTTGGGCGTATCATTGAAGGAATGGAATGGGTTTCGATAATTGTCGCAAAAACAATCACTTGGGAATTCAATCGATGTAAATCATGCTTTTCATTAGTAGAAACCTGTTGCCTACCTGTTCAAGTTCCTTGTTTGTGATAAACTTAAAAATGCCTGTATTGTAATCATACATTAGGAAGCATAAAGCTCAGCCGGCCTACTTCATCGAGGCTTATAATGAGTTAGTTTAAGATATTAAGCTCAGATAGGTATGCTTTTTTATTGTAGCGAATTTTTCTCCATTTTTAGTTTAGTTAGAGACTACTTACAGCATTGTATCTATTTTAACATATACATTTTTATGATAAGAATGAAGGAAATTTCGGGATTTTTTTTAAACAAGCAGAAATAAAACGAAACAAATTGGTACAACTAGAAGTCACAAAACCTTCAATTCAAATTACCTCTCTTTAGCAAGTGTTTAGCTGACATTGAATTTGCATGCAACATCCAGCTGCAAGAAAAGCAATAAATTGCCAATCAATGACGGATTGACTTGTCCGGCAATTATGTTCCATCCGTCTTTTCGTGCGTCGGTCTAATTAATAGGTTTCACCGACTCCCTGTGGCACGGTGGACCCTGCCCTAATAGATTCAGTTTCCGTGTGTCGTGGTTCCGTTTGGGGTAAAACAGAAGTAGAAACCCTGCATAAAGTCGTAGGTGAACAAAAAATTCGCGGGTCCCCTTTTTGGCGGGTGTTTGTTGTCTCACTGGGGTGGAAAAACAGGAATTTAAATGATTTTGTTTGCAAGCGTGTGGAAAATCTCTCGTGCGTACTGCACGAACAAAAAGCAGGCATACCTCGACGGCGGGGAACTCGACGAAAAGGGAACGAAAAGAAAATCACATACGAGCAATGTTCGTACGGAACAACGAAAAAAAAGGGAATATACACGAAACAGCTTGTGATGTGGAGTTGATTTATTCGCTTTCATTAAAATTTATACGCAAAAATGAGGTTACCCTCGCACATGCTTTCGGCTGGCACTTGTTTAATTAATTCTTCAGTCGAGCTGATTGGAGTGTTTGGTGGTTTGTGCTCGTTTTTTTCGGGTGTGTGCACGGGAAGTGATTCGCCGAGAAATTTCAGGTTGGCTGATGTGTTTTACTTTATGTGTAACAAGTGGTTTCAATGAAGGCAGCCCTTGCCAGCTTCAAACAAGCTGCCACCCGTGAGGTACATTCAAGCAGTATTGAAGAAAAAATCGAATAACTTCCATCGCTCGCGCAGTGGGGCAAAATGTATCATATTCCGTATAATTTGAAGCAGTGCCAGCTAACGCGTTGCACTTGCAGCTGGGAGAAATGCTCGTTTAAATTCCTTTCGCTTCTCTGCGGTTAGCATGCAAATGCGGATATCCTTTTGGGTCGCGCACACCCAAACCCTGTGCCCGGTCCAGAAAAACCACACAAACAATCCTTTCTTAATTGGAAATTATAACCATAGCACCCATTAATTATACTTTTATCTCGTTCTCATTTTGGTTTGTAGCGTGCTTGTTGGGGCTTTTATCTCATCCTTTCGAATTCTTCTGCAGCTGCTCGCCGGTTCCTGTTATCTAAATGTGGAAAGTCAGCCTCATATAGCCACTCATTCGAAGGTGGGTTGCTCGAGTGAACGCTGGCAACGCGGTACATCACAATGAAGGTCGTTTTCGTTTTACTGCCTCGGGATGTTTTATTACGCTTTTATTGGTTTTTACACGAAACAGATATGCGAGAAATAGTTTGAGTAGTGTGATTTTTGCAGCATAGTTTTTTTTCTTCGGGGGGGGGGGGCGGAAAGATTGTTGTTGTGTTGAAGCAGAGGATGAAGCAAACAGCAAGCAGATTAAAATGCATAGAAAAGGTTTTAACTTGTGGATTGTGGACAACTGAAAGCATATACAATAAAGCAAATGATTACTTCATATTAGGAGCAAACCTTCAATTGTTATCAATCAATCAATTGTTATTGTTCAATTGTTGTGAAGGTCATGCTCAAGATTCAGCAGATTTCCTTGCGGTGAAGACGATTGCGCCTAAATGTATGCAATTTTATTCTAATTGGTCATTTAAAAGAAATCTTGTTCGAGCCACTAATAAAGTGTGTTCTAAAGCTATGAATAATTCAAACGAGTCTCCAATGATGAACTTTCATCAATCATTGGAACACTTTTGACCATGCCCAAACTTCGAAATGCTAAATGAGCAAACTTCAGTCCAATCTCGTCTCCAACCGGAAACTACCATCTTAAGCGTTACCCAACCGTAAAAGCTTTCGGCTTGAAGCGATCGGGCATGGAGACGGGCTGCGATCATGTTTATCTTTAAAGTTTTGTTCACCACACTTTAACAAACACGTCGCTCGTCGGCAGCACCTTCCTGGTTCTAGTTCCGGATTATTCCGGTCGAGTGTAGCCTTGATTATGGCGAGCGAGGGCAGCATCCAGCGGCAATGACGGGCGGGCTGGGCGTAAGATAATCTTCTTCGACACCACTTAATCGATTCTTTCGCACCGGTAGCGCCAACACCCAGCGCTCGGAGTGTAAACTCGAGTCGATTAAATGATTATCATGCGGAAAGAGATCGCATGCTGGTTTGCTTTCGGGGCTGGAAGCGGTTGCTGCCAAAGCGGGGCCAGAAAAACCGCCCGGCCCAGCTGAGCAAGAATGAGCTTCGTGTCGGGTGCGCTTGCCAGGGTGCGCTACGGTTGAGTGCGTTTTATTGAGAATTAGATTTTAAGCTTCATTTTGGTGTGGCCATGAACGGGTGAAGGAGCCCAGTTTGGCAAGCTTCCCCGGCTACTGGCGTTGGACCAATCGTGGAAGGAAATTATAGCAACCCGGAAAAGGCAGTGCTTTGGCCGAATTATGAAAATTCATTTGAAAATTTAGATGAAAGGAAATCTAGGGAACTTGCGCATATGGAACAATGACCGCACGATTAAACATGTCCACTGCATTAAGCACATACAATAAAATGAAACGCCTAAAAGTATGCAATCAAAAAAAACCCTTTTATTATCAAGAAATTACACGCGACCGAAATGTCATTGTTTTTTGGACTACTGTTACTAATTTCCTTCTAAAGTGAACATTTAATACAATTGATTAAGGTTTAAAAAAATCAACCAAACACCTTTAAGAACATTACATCGACAGTGACAACACAACAAGACCGAAACGATCTCACACGTGATAAAAAGCCCATTCACATCAACCCAATATTGATCGGCAAACAACCCCATTATGGTGTGTTTCATGGCCAATGGGAGAGTAACAGTTCATCAGCGCCCAAACATAAGGTGCAAATTGACTTTACAGCATACCTGTGGGCACCGACGCGGAGGTGGAGTATCGAAGCAAATGTACTCACCCTTTAAAGCGATGACGTCTGCTGAGTCTGCTGCCTCTGCTGCTACTCGTTTGCAAGTCGAATAAGGTGCGGCAGGGACATGCTCCAACCCCGGGACATGATCCTATTTTTAGGGCCCCCCACACCGCCTGAGCTGTTAACGGCTCTTCAGGGTTTTTTTTCTCTCCTTCCTTTCTTTTCACTCACCAATTTCGATGCATAATAATGGAGCGGGCGATGAAGCTCGAGAGCTTTCACGAGCCACAGTGATAATGTAATAATCCGGTGAATGGCATTACGGTGAATTTATCGATTATGAGGCTTCCGAATGCCGCCACCGATCGAAAGCGGTACGCGTAAGTGTGTAAACGCGCGCCGGTCGAGACGCTTCTTTTTTGGGATGGTATTTTGCAGCTCAAACTGATCGAAATGGGTGAGACGAACAGAGACGGGTAGCCGAACCGTGCCATGCCCGACCGAAGCAGCTTTAACGGAAATTTGCATGCAAAGTCGATGCTGATCTTGTTGTTCTTGGAAAGAAACCCAGGCTCATTCGCTCCTGGGCGCTGTGAGACAAGGCAAATATGTTGAGCTTACTAAAGAAGATGGAATTTCTAAAATCATCTTATTGATTTCTGGAATGTTCCTTTCTTCTAGATCGTTTCCTAATAAATTTTGATTCGTTTTATTTCTGCACGCTGCACACTGGGTAACGATTGTCAAGCAGCCCTAATGGTGTCGGTGGGAAAGCTCCCATCTCCCAGCTGGCGGTATGTCATCCGGGTGGTACATTCTTCTGTGTCTTCGGTACAAACGGCTCGGAATGACGCGGGTGGAGCGCTCAGCTCAGGTGCCGCTGTCGGTGTATGCTCAATGTTAACAATGTGATTTCACTTCCGCAAATGGAGTTTTCCATCGCGCCCCCCTTCCAGCGGATAAAAGCGGTTTAATAAAGGTAAATATATTTGGATTATAACCTTTCCTTTGTTTCTATTTTTCGTTGCTTCGTACAGATCGTCCGAAAGAAAGTCCTTAACGTTTCACTTCTGTCGTGCAGCTGCCGCACTAGACTATCCTTCTAGATATACAGACAGATGACTCCATTTTGAAACCAGTAAGCCATGAAAGTAAACAAACGAATGGATGGTGCAAAAGGCGACTCCGTTTCGCACAGTGGGATGATGCATACTTATTTATACACGAAATGTTTGAAGTATTTTCCCCTAAACCTTCTATGTTTCTTCTATATGTATTCAGCAAATACGCCTTACAGTATGCAATTAACAACACAAAAGTACTTGTTGATGCATTCCTTTTGATTTGTTCAACAATTTAATGAGTATTCACAAGATTGTACAAAGAACAAACTGTAGCTTGGCCACAAACCCTTCACATACGCACGAAACACATAAAACAGCCCTCCAGATGCCAAGAATGCTTCGAAAGTGAAAAGCCATTATTTATGAGCGAAAAACCATAATTACGTTAAGAAACCAATTGCTGAATACATCTAGAAGAAACATAGAAGGTTTAGGGGAAAATACTTCAAACATTTCGTGTATAAATAAGTATGCATCATCCCACTGTGCGGAACGGAGTCGCCTTTTGCACCATCCATTCGTTTGTTTACTTTCATGGCTTACTGGTTTCAAAATGGAGTCATCTGTCTGTATATCTAGAAGGATAGTCTAGTGCGGCAGCTGCACGACAGAAGTGAAACGTTAAGGACTTTCTTTCGGGCGATCTGTACGAAGCAACGAAAAATAGAAACAAAGGAAAGGTTATAATCCAAATATATTTACCTTTATTAAACCGCTTTTATCTCACAGGTTCGGTTTCGGGCGTATCTCATTCACACCCGAAAATGTGCTACTCACGTACGAGCTCAGGTCGAAGGT
>KZ072066.1:0-27465 GCA_002091845.1 Anopheles cracens
TGGCATTTTCCTCGCTTGGAGCCGTCGTAATTCAGGAACACTATCAGAGCATTAGATGTCAGTAATGTAGGTCCTTTTTATTCCAATGGAATAACTGCGATATCGATAGCGTTCATATATGAATGAAAATGAACAGGCAGAACGCGGCACAAACAGGTTGAGGCACCCTCCGCCTTTTGGCAGCCGGTTAGCGAAGATTATTCAACCGGTAAGCAATAGATAACGATGAGTTCGCATAGCTGCTGGCTACGGGGTAACGAAGGAAAGCCATCAGGACATTCGAATGAGTGACCCAAGCACGAAAACAAACCCCGTCCGAGGGTGGGCGAGTAAATCAGGAAAAAATATGAAATTTTATGGAGTCAAACATAATGGAAGCATTTATTAGAAATGCGACGACAAAAGATGATAATTTTTTATTCATGAGTCATTGCACCGGGGGTTTCTGCCCAATGGGCGATATCACAAGCGTGGAAAAAAAGGGACACACAGACGGGAGGGTTCGCCGGCTGATCTGATCGCGGCGGCGAAGAAAACCGGGGATAAAGAACGGTCGCACCGGAAAAGCCCGGAAACGAGCATAAAGAGCGAGAAAATGACAACAAACCCATCGACGCGCCACGCTGTGAGCGGACCGGAGTGATGCGTTAACGGAAGTCGTTTTGAGTTGGCTTTTTTCCATTCTGCCGCCGTTCTGTTGCCTACGTATGTCTCGCACGCGGTAGAATATGGTGTACATTAAAGGTTTTGATTGTACGGGAGGGAGGAGTGCCTTTTGTGAGTGTGCTCGAATCGATGGAATGGGCAAACGGGAAACGGGAAGCACGACTTCCGGTTGCATTGGCTCGATTTAACAAAACGCGGAAATGGCCATATTTTTGCTTAAAGTCTTCGGTGACGAGGACAACTTGGATGACAATTTGAGAATGAGAACTATTTCATTGTACTGATGAATTTTATCGAAACAAGGTGTTGTCTAACTCCAATATCTATCGGATAAATGTAACGATAATGTTTCCCTACTGTGTCGAGCCTTTTGAGAACTTATTTACAAAGATCCTAGGTCTGTTTATCTTCGAAGTTTCAGGATTTATTTTTGATTATAAAAATTCCTTATTGTTTATTTCACAATATACTATTATACATAGATAGACAACTATCGAACGATAGTGAAGTGGAAACTGAAGGTTAAAATTATCTTAGTAAAACATATTTTAACGTTTCATTAACATGGTTGAAGTCGGTAGGAAGCGTGTGTGTGACATAACCTATGGGGACATTTATCTATCGTAGCTTTAGATCGGTTGCTGTAGATGTATATGCATCTAGATGATTTAGATAATATTTTAGACACGTTCCCTACAAGTCTTCAAAATTCATCGCATGCCACCATGAACTCATCTTAAGGAGATTCATCTGTTTAGTGAACTCGCGTTAAATTAATACTCTAGTGTTATGTTATTTAATAGTAGTTCGGGTTAACTTTCACTGAAAATCTATCAAATCCACAAGAAACCGAAGGAGTTAAACTGATAAATGGTATATGCATTAGGAATTGTTCCGATGCCTATCAATGCACTATAAGCATAAGTAGCTTCTTTTAAAAACAATCATTAATAATATAACGCATAGTTTAGACGATAAGTATAACGCAAACCGTATCGTTCATATGAAAATAATTTAAAAAAATATTCATAAAAGTTAAGCGGTAGATAATCTAACATAAAAACCTACCTCCTTATGACCTGTTTGCAGTCGGTTAAATACAACTGGACCGTGGCGATGGAGAGTGCCGTCGATTCGTCCTTCTTCTGGGGTTACCTAGTGACGCAAGTGCCCGGCGGTTTCCTCGCTTCGATGTTCCCGGCGAACCGCATCTTTGGTACGGCCATCGCAATCTCGGCCTTCCTGAATCTGCTCGTCCCGGGCGCCATGATGCTGCATCCGACCGTCGTGATTCTGGTGCGCGTCCTGCAGGGTCTGGTGGAGGTGAGTACCAGGATTGTTACCGGAACCGAACTTTCCAGACTTCGAGCAACTCTGCAACGGCAATGAAACCATACGAGTACCAACGTACGCTACCCTTTGCAGGGCGTCACGTATCCGGCCTGCCACGGCATCTGGCGGTTCTGGGCCCCACCGCTCGAGCGCTCCCGGCTGGCAACGATGGCGTTCAGCGGTTCGTACGCGGGCGTCGTAATAGGCATGCCGATGTCCGGCATCCTGACCGGCTCGATCAGCTGGCACGCCCCGTTCTACTTCTACGGTGTGATGGGGCTGATTTGGTACTGCTTCTGGCTGTGGCTGTCGTTCGAGAAGCCCCGCCAGCATCCGACCATCTCCGTGAAGGAGCTGAAATACATCGAAAAGTCGCTCGGCGAGTCGGTGCAGCTGCCGATGCCGACCATCGCGACGACACCGTGGCGCCACTTCCTCACCTCGATGCCGGTGTACGCGATCATCGTGGCGAACTTCTGCCGCTCGTGGAACTTTTACCTGCTGGTGCTGTACCAGAGTGCCTACCTGAAGCACTCGTTCGACTTCCGAATTGAAGAGGTAAGCGGTGGCGTTATGTCGGCATTGCCGAGAGATTATATTGTGGTTCTGTTCTGCGTACTGTTAGACTGGTCTGCTGGGAGCACTGCCACATCTGCTGATGACGATCATCGTGCCCTTCGGAGGCATGCTGGCGGATCACATCCGAAAGACTGGGATACTAACGACGACCAACGTGCGAAAGTTGTTTAACTGCGGCGGGTTTGGGCTCGAGGGTCTGTTCTTCTTGGTGGTGGCACACGCCACGAGTCCTGTGAGTATTCGCTTGCTATAGGTTCGGAGACGCTTAGTTCGTGGACGGTAATTCTCATTCCTTGCGGATACACTTTCCCACAGATGGGTGCGGTGACGGCTCTGACGCTCGGAGTTGCCTTCAGCGGGTTCGCCATATCCGGATACAACGTCAATCATCTGGACATTGCTCCACGCTACGCCAGTATTCTGATGGGAATGTCCAACGGCATAGGCACGATAGCGGGTCTGATCTGTCCCATCGCGATAGACCACCTTACTCGGGGGCAGGTAAGTGTTGGCTGCAATGTACTTCCTAATCGGATTGAGAACATCAATGCATTATGTGCAGGAGATATTCACATCAGCTATCGGTCTCGCTCGCTGATCACAGACATCCTTCATTTACCGCTTCGGTGTGCGGGAAGCTTGATTCGATGAAATAAATTAAATTTGTTACGATGTTACATGCCCGATGACTTCGAACAAAAGCGCATCCCCGTGCGGAACGCCGGTTTTCCCTGCGGCCGGGAGAAAACAATACGAAACCCTACACTTTGCACTTCACATCGGCTCGGGCTGGGGTTTCCTCTGTGTTTCCCGGTGGTTTCCAGCATTTTCCCGGCACACTCGCACACACACATACACACAAAGGTTGCTTTATGGTCTAGCGCGTTGGTGGCGCTGGAAGGGGGATATGGCTTTTAAAATCTTGAAACATTGGAAAACGGTTCGGTAGTAGGCTGGGGCAGGATATGGCAACCGTTGCCAGGGGATGTGATTTTTCGCAGCGTTGACTGTTTTTTTCACCCTCGTCCAAGATGAGGAGCATTTTTTGAAATTGTTTTTCGCTGACTTCAACTGTTGTGGCTTTTCGTCTTGCCTGGATGCAAACAAGCGATTGAAAGGATGCAAATATTTACCGATACATGCAAATGTGATCATTTTGAGGATATTTTTCGGTTTTTCGAAAATAATAACTTACCTTTCTTTAAAGATTTAGCAGTGAATGTTTGTTTTATAAGCCGTTGAAGTTAGTTTTAATTTGTTTTCCACATTGATTTATGTCTTATTGTCACTTGTAGCCTAAATCCTGCTGGTCGACGGTATTCACGATAGCGGCGACGGTGCATCTGGTCGGCATCACCTTCTACGCCATTTTCGCGTCCGGCGAGCTCCAACCGTGGGCCGAACCGACGCTGGACGAACAACGGGCCTGGGACCCGGTTGGGTCGGGCTACGAGAAGGAAACCACCTTCAACGAGGCAGGCGGCGACGGGACAGCCGGAACGGGGGCTGGATCCACCGGTTGGGTCGGGCTACGAGAAGGAAACCACCTTCAACGAGGCAGGCGGCGACGGGACAGCCGGAACGGGGGCTGGATCCGCGCTGGACCCGACGGCACAGATCAACGCCTCCAAAACGGTCAGCTACGGTGCGGTCCAGCAGCACGTGGCCAACAATCCGTTCGCGTATCCGAACACGATCAGCGAGGAACCGGTGCAACCGGAAGCGAGGGACACGTATCTACACGGAAATCCAACCGAGCGTACTTATTGACCTGCTCGCATGAAGAAAACCGTAACGTTCAGCATAAACTAGAGGAAGACGGGCGCGCGATTGATTTCATTTGCGTTTTGTTTGCAGTCCTTGGTAAAAAGGAACAGAGAGCGAGCGAGTGCAACGATACGTTAATCCGTCTGTCTCGCCGTGGACAGAGCACTGAGCAATGCAGACACGAATGCGGTGGTAGTGGGACATTAAGTCATAAGCACACTGAAATACAAATATAAAAATTAACCCTGCTTAAGCAATTACAACACTAGATAGTGACTAACAAATACCTACACATACAACAAAGATGCACGTCGTATTTACAAATCGAAGAGTGTACATACACGTAAACACACAAAACTGGTATATTAGCATATACATACACGTACGCTACAAACATAATATTATCGGCAAGCACGTATTAACTACTGCCGGCAGGAGTAACTGGATTGGAGCATAACAACCGCACTGAGTAGGAGTATAATCCTTTTAGCGATGTTGATCGTCACGCGATTGCAGTCGCCCTGGAACTCGAATCTATTGCTAGACTGGATAAGGAACGAGTCCATTTCGATGAAGGATACAACGCCTAGCTTCTAAGGGTCCTAGTGTGGCCGACAACTAGTGCTAGATCGTTTACAGTGATATAGTGAACTAAACAGCTCATCAACAAAACATTTGAATCGTTGCAATACGAAGTGAAACGCGCACGCGAAGGGAGTCTCGAACTAGGCGCACAACGGCGGCGGTAAACGATCGCACCAAACATCAGTGTCACCTACAATTGGCTGAAGATCATGGGCATGCGAGTGAGGCTAGACTAAAGTTAAATTCAAAATCAGAACAAACACCTCATAACGACCGTTTACCGCCTACGGCTAGATCGAATACTTGCTAAGATTGTGTACATACCTAGCGAAACGAAATTCCGCACCGAGTGAGCCAGTACGGCACCGGTGGCGAAGAGAAGGAGCGTGGGAATGTATGGAATCATCCAACAAACGGGTATTATAATGCTATAGTTGGGAATGGTATAGTGTAGAGTAACACGGTATGATTTCGATCGACACATAACACTTTGAACAAAATGTCTCTTACGGAAACGTGACCCCTATACACGATCAATTGAAATTTTAGTGACAGTAGGTAGGCCTTAGTTCCCTCGTTCTGTACCCGTAATCGATCACCCTATCGATCGAGCTGTAATCTATCTCCTATATATCCCCATCTCCCCCTGTACGAATGGTTTGTTCTGTATCCCATCCACCACTGAAGTTATCCAAACGAAACGCGGCTAGCAAAACTGGCTGGCCGTGTACATGCTCTTAGTTGCCCTTGCGCTATCTCAACCAACCGAATCAGGTGTAATATATATATACTCAACCCACGGATCGAAAGGACAACTCACTCAGAACCTCTATCTCTCCATCGTGTCCTCCAGCTCGTGCAGGTGAACCGTAGTGTAGGCCGTAACTAGGCGCAGCGGCATGGCAGCGGACAAGGCTGTCAGCCGCTGGGGCCAGCTAAGCGTAAGTATATTATCAGGATGACAATCAGCAATTGTTTCATCCTCCCTTTCTGGTAGTGTATCCTTCCCGAGTGCGTTAGGCGACAGTGAGTGCGTGGCGCGAGACGAGAGCCAGCTGTAGCTGTGTATAAAGACGGAAAAGCAGAATACTCTAGACACTGTTATACTCGTACTACAATCTACCGCGGCTCGTTTGATCGTTATGTTTATGCGAATTTCTTTACTGTTTTCGATCACGGATGTCGTTCTAGCTGTTGTTGTTAATTCAAATATATATATGAATGTATATGAACCCGTCGCGCTGGCGGGTGGCAGTATATATTACAAACAATTGGAACGGGGTGGGGTCGTTTGCAGTGGCTTCGCTGCAAGTATCCGGTGTTCCAACAGTCGGGGCAAAACGCAAAACTGGTAATTATATTACCGCACAACAATACAAGAATATTACGCAAAACATCATCGCAAAATCAGCCCCCAGTGAGCCAAGGTCACTGGTGGGGATAGTTGTAATTTCGTTGTTTTTTAACGATGAAAATTAAATTTCCTTGAATTTCGAATTCATTTCGGTGACGTCATGAGCGCTGCTCGTGTGCCAACTTCTTGTGGCAACTATTAACTTGCACCGCAGCGTGCTAGTTGCCCTTGGTTGCTCCTATGTCTGCGCGGAATATGGTCACGATGTGGAGACTAAACGCTAACCTCTTTTTTTGTCACCCGAGTGACGCTCGCTATATATATCACAACCAGTTAGTTTTTGACGAACGGTGACCTTGGTGGCGCACTATTTCCGCCTTACGCCGCTGTACTCGGATGTTTTGGCGGTGCGACGGTTTTTGCCCGGAAATCCACGCGCGTACGGCGGTTTGGCGTTCGTTGTGACGTAGAAGACACCACGGGCCCTGGAGGGTAAACAAGCGACATGATACAATTCTACTTTTATCGCAGTTTTATAACCTCATAGCTACTTACTGCTTGGACAGATGCTCTCCCATGAGGACGTAGTCGGAGTCTTTCGGTTCGCACCAGCCGAGCAGGTACGATATCAACGTTGGACACGGGCCAGCCCAGAATCCTCGTTCGCTGTTGATCGATTCGATGAAGTATGGCGTCACTTTCGTGTGATCGCAGGCGAGCGTTTCTGTGGAAGCGGAAGTAGAAAGCGTTAGTCCACCCACGTTTCAGGTACCAGCGTACACGGCTCCACTTACGGAAGATGGTCGAACTGGCACAACCCGGCTGGCTGGTGCCACCGTTGACGTAGAAATCCGCGTGACCTCCCGGGCTCCACTGGCCGAGTATGCCGGCCCCGGTGTGGATGATGTCGACGAAGTGCGCATCGGATGGGTCCAGATCGCGCGTGTTGTTCGAGCCCGCATAGAAGAAGATCGTCGGGTCGAGTCCGGTAATGCGCCCCAGCTTGCCCTCCTTCGGGGTGAGATGGTTCGCGACCAGACCGGCGATGTGCGCTCCGACGCTGTACCCGATGAAGTGCATATCGTCGGGCGGAACACCGCGCGGATGGTGTGCGATGTACTTCACGAGCTGTGACACGCACAGGCTGCCGAAGCGCGGTGCCCACTCGATCTGGCTGAGGCACGGTTCGGTCACCGCCGACCCGTAGTCCACGATGATGATGTTGTAGTTGCCGCGGGTGAAGTACGCCTTGCGCATATCGGGACTCGGCGACAGGTTGCGCCCACCACCGAACCCGTGGATGACGATCTTCACCGGGTGCGATGGATTCCAGTGCGTGTAGTACAGTGACTCCGGGTCCAGCACATCGATCAGCTCCGGATTCTGCTGCGTTCGGCGCGTGTAGAGATAGAACTTGATCCTCGGATGGGGACATCGGTACGGTTTCTCCAGACACGAGCTCGTATTGAACACATTCTTGTTCTCTTGCGGCTTTTGAGCTGCGGATGGCGGGATCAAGACGGAAAGTAAACACAGCGTTAGGTAGCTCGCAAACATCGTTTAAGATCGGGACCGTTGCAGACGCTAAACCACGCTCGGCGATGATTGATGAGGCTATTGACGCGTGACCAGCTGTAGCGAAATGGTTTGGCCAACGCACCGCTTGGGGTAGCGAATCGGAGGCCAACCATGATTGCATCTACTGTCCGTTGGCCCGGTCGCTGTAGAATAGCGACGACCGTCGAAACACGGCTCGTACGTACATAACCTAACCCTACCGAATAAGCTAAACTCCTAATGAAACCCCTATCGCTACTAATACTACTATCTGCCGCTGGCTAATGATCGACCGCTGGTGCCTATGATCTTTCGTTCGCTCCTCCCTTAACGATGAAAATTAAATTTCCTTGAATTTCGAATTCATTTCGGTGACGTCATGAGCGCTGCTCGTGTGCCAACTTCTTGTGGCAACTATTAACTTGCACCGCAGCGTGCTAGTTGCCCTTGGTTGCTCCTATGTCTGCGCGGAATATGGTCACGATGTGGAGACTAAACGCTAACCTCTTTTTTTGTCACCCGAGTGACGCTCGCTATATATATCACAACCAGTTAGTTTTTGACGAACGGTGACCTTGGTGGCGCACTATTTCCGCCTTACGCCGCTGTACTCGGATGTTTTGGCGGTGCGACGGTTTTTGCCCGGAAATCCACGCGCGTTATACTCAACCCACGGATCGAAAGGACAACTCACTCAGAACCTCTATCTCTCCATCGTGTCCTCCAGCTCGTGCAGGTGAACCGTAGTGTAGGCCGTAACTAGGCGCAGCGGCATGGCAGCGGACAAGGCTGTCAGCCGCTGGGGCCAGCTAAGCGTAAGTATATTATCAGGATGACAATCAGCAATTGTTTCATCCTCCCTTTCTGGTAGTGTATCCTTCCCGAGTGCGTTAGGCGACAGTGAGTGCGTGGCGCGAGACGAGAGCCAGCTGTAGCTGTGTATAAAGACGGAAAAGCAGAATACTCTAGACACTGTTATACTCGTACTACAATCTACCGCGGCTCGTTTGATCGTTATGTTTATGCGAATTTCTTTACTGTTTTCGATCACGGATGTCGTTCTAGCTGTTGTTGTTAATTCAAATATATATATGAATGTATATGAACCCGTCGCGCTGGCGGGTGGCAGTATATATTACAAACAATTGGAACGGGGTGGGGTCGTTTGCAGTGGCTTCGCTGCAAGTATCCGGTGTTCCAACAGTCGGGGCAAAACGCAAAACTGGTAATTATATTACCGCACAACAATACAAGAATATTACGCAAAACATCATCGCAAAATCAGCCCCCAGTGAGCCAAGGTCACTGGTGGGGATAGTTGTAATTTCGTTGTTTTCGAAGTAGCAGCATAGCGCATTGTACTAATTATACAAATATATACGTAGCATCCCGGGATCCGAATCCTTCGTGAATCGTGTGCCGCACTACCACCATCTATATATATATATAGCCGTAAACGTTGAATAGTCAATATCTGGACTAGGCATGTAACGAGCCGAAGCGACCTTGTACATTGCATATACATATATATACACATTACATTCCACTATACTTACAACTATACACAAACGGGCGCAACAGGCGCAGGAAGTGTGGTTACTAACAAAAACAAAACAAAAACAAAACTCAACGTGTGTTCTGGCCATCGCTCTCACCGAACAGCGAACGCTGGGAAAAGAAACGAATATTCCAAACTCCAGCTCCACAGTTAATAATTAAAGTCGTCTCGCTGTTATAATCGCATCATAATCAACCATCGTAACTAAGCGCTAGATGACGGAGTATTAAACGGCTCGACAAAGAAGAAGAAGAAGAAAACAAACAAACTGTAAAGAGAAGAAGCAAAGGCAGCAAACTACAAACCAAAACCAAACCACTCGTTCGACAAGACACACAGCATAAATTATGGCATTTAACAGTTAAGTATTCCCTACTGGCAATAGCGTTTAGCGTGTATGAAGTGTATGAACCATTACCACCATCTCTATCGGGTGCAGCGAACGGCAAACAAATGACCAGATTGAAGGATGCAATCAGGCGCCCAGTCTATCCACTGTTCGTCCACTCCGGCATCCAAATAAAAGTGCGTATATTTAAACTGTTGAAACGAATCAACGCCGACCGGTGGCAGTGCTTTTATTAACTCCGCGTCCGAATCATCTCCATCCCGCAGCAACTAATCTACGCTACTTCCCGTTTTGCTTCTGGCTTATGGTGAAATGATCTATGTACAGTGGTTCGATGTGCGCGCAGCTTCCTATCACCTCGGTTTCGGCCTATCCTCACTGGCAGTTGGGAAAGCTGTCAAGTCAACGTTCTTGATCGACGTCATGCCTTGATGAGGCTATTGACGCGTGACCAGCTGTAGCGAAATGGTTTGACCAACACACCGCTTGGGGTAGCGAATCGGAGGCCAACCATGATTGCATCTACTGTCCGTTGGCCCGGTCGCTGTAGAATAGCGACGACCGTCGAAACACGGCTCGTACGTACAAAACCTAACCCTACCGAATAAGCTAAACTCCTAATGAAACCCCTATCGCTACTAATACTACTATCTGCCGCTGGCTAATGATCGACCGCTGGTGCCTATGATCTTTCGTTCGCTCCTCCCTTAACGATGAAAATTAAATTTCCTTGAATTTCGAATTCATTTCGGTGACGTCATGAGCGCTGCTCGTGTGCCAACTTCTTGTGGCAACTATTAACTTGCACCGCTGCGTGCTAGTTGCCCTTGGTTGCTCCTATGTCTGCGCGGAATATGGTCACGATGTGGAGACTAAACGCTAACCTCTTTTTTTGTCACCCGAGTGACGCTCGCTATATATATCACAACCAGTTAGTTTTTGACGAACGGTGACCTTGGTGGCGCACTATTTCCGCCTTACGCCGCTGTACTCGGATGTTTTGGCGGTGCGACGGTTTTTGCCCGGAAATCCACGCGCGTACGGCGGTTTGGCGTTCGTTGTGACGTAGAAGACACCACGGGCCCTGGAGGGTAAACAAGCGACATGATACAATTCTACTTTTATCGCAGTTTTATAACCTCATAGCTACTTACTGCTTGGACAGATGCTCTCCCATGAGGACGTAGTCGGAGTCTTTCGGTTCGCACCAGCCGAGCAGGTACGATATCAACGTTGGACACGGGCCAGCCCAGAATCCTCGTTCGCTGTTGATCGATTCGATGAAGTATGGCGTCACTTTCGTGTGATCGCAGGCGAGCGTTTCTGTGGAAGCGGAAGTAGAAAGCGTTAGTCCACCCACGTTTCAGGTACCAGCGTACACGGCTCCACTTACGGAAGATGGTCGAACTGGCACAACCCGGTTGGCTGGTGCCACCGTTGACATAGAAATCCGCGTGACCTCCCGGGCTCCACTGGCCGAGTATGCCGGCCCCGGTGTGGATGATGTCGACGAAGTGCGCATCGGATGGGTCCAGATCGCGCGTGTTGTTCGAGCCCGCATAGAAGAAGATCGTCGGGTCGAGTCCGGTAATGCGCCCCAGCTTGCCCTCCTTCGGGGTGAGATGGTTCGCGACCAGACCGGCGATGTGCGCTCCGACGCTGTACCCGATGAAGTGCATATCGTCGGGCGGAACACCGCGCGGATGGTGTGCGATGTACTTCACGAGCTGTGACACGCACAGGCTGCCGAAGCGCGGTGCCCACTCGATCTGGCTGAGGCACGGTTCGGTCACCGCCGACCCGTAGTCCACGATGATGATGTTGTAGTTGCCGCGGGTGAAGTACGCCTTGCGCATATCGGGACTCGGCGACAGGTTGCGCCCACCACCGAACCCGTGGATGACGATCTTCACCGGGTGCGATGGATTCCAGTGCGTGTAGTACAGTGACTCCGGGTCCAGCACATCGATCAGCTCCGGATTCTGCTGCGTTCGGCGCGTGTAGAGATAGAACTTGATCCTCGGATGGGGACATCGGTACGGTTTCTCCAGACACGAGCTCGTATTGAACACATTCTTGTTCTCTTGCGGCTTTTGAGCTGCGGATGGCGGGATCAAGACGGAAAGTAAACACAGCGTTAGGTAGCTCGCAAACATCGTTTAAGATCGGGACCGTTGCAGACGCTAAACCACGCTCGGCGATGATTTATGCTCGAATAGATTGACGCAACGGTGCCGCGCGATCGCACAATCGAATTGATATTGCCTGCAGAGACCCTTTAGTCGGGGCCGCACCCGTCGCTAAGCGACCATTACCAGCGTCAAAACATCCATTTTCATGAAGGTAATAATTGACCTACATCCGTGCAGCCTTGCCTTGCAGAACGCATGTGTCGGCAAGATGGGTAGCCCGCAACAAAGGTTGTACCGGCGAGCGTAGGGACGGTGATTACGAGATGAGTTTTATGAAAAATGACATTATTGCACACGGCCCGACCGTTCTTGCGGCAGTGCCGTGTGGTGTGTCGAACATTCGTTAACCTGAGCAGGCTTGGAGAGTGATGCGATAACTTGCGACTCTTTACATGCGAATCACAGTTGGCTTTGTAATTGACGCAGTGATGTAACACGCTTATTCCAGAAGGAAAGCGTTAGTCCACCCACGTTTCAGGTACCAGCGTACACGGCTCCACTTACGGAAGATGGTCGAACTGGCACAACCCGGTTGGCTGGTGCCACCGTTGACATAGAAATCCGCGTGACCTCCCGGGCTCCACTGGCCGAGTATGCCGGCCCCGGTGTGGATGATGTCGACGAAGTGCGCATCGGATGGGTCCAGATCGCGCGTGTTGTTCGAGCCCGCATAGAAGAAGATCGTCGGGTCGAGTCCGGTAATGCGCCCCAGCTTGCCCTCCTTCGGGGTGAGATGGTTCGCGACCAGACCGGCGATGTGCGCTCCGACGCTGTACCCGATGAAGTGCATATCGTCGGGCGGAACACCGCGCGGATGGTGTGCGATGTACTTCACGAGCTGTGACACGCACAGGCTGCCGAAGCGCGGTGCCCACTCGATCTGGCTGAGGCACGGTTCGGTCACCGCCGACCCGTAGTCCACGATGATGATGTTGTAGTTGCCGCGGGTGAAGTACGCCTTGCGCATATCGGGACTCGGCGACAGGTTGCGCCCACCACCGAACCCGTGGATGACGATCTTCACCGGGTGCGATGGATTCCAGTGCGTGTAGTACAGTGACTCCGGGTCCAGCACATCGATCAGCTCCGGATTCTGCTGCGTTCGGCGCGTGTAGAGATAGAACTTGATCCTCGGATGGGGACATCGGTACGGTTTCTCCAGACACGAGCTCGTATTGAACACATTCTTGTTCTCTTGCGGCTTTTGAGCTGCGGATGGCGGGATCAAGACGGAAAGTAAACACAGCGTTAGGTAGCTCGCAAACATCGTTTAAGATCGGGACCGTTGCAGACGCTAAACCACGCTCGGCGATGATTTATGCTCGAATAGATTGACGCAACGGTGCCGCGCGATCGCACAATCGAATTGATAATTGAGCTGGGAAGCGAATTGTGTTTTTACTCGCTTCTGCGAATATCTCTTGCATTGGAAGCTGTTGCATGAATGGGAGGTTGTAAATTAGACGATCAGTTCTTGCTGCAAACAAGTGATCTCGTTTCAAAGATTTGTTGACGTTGCTTAAGTAATCAAGAAGCCGAAGAATTCGACGTCAACCTTGTTCAAACAAAGCCAACATTCCACAAACATTTGTTTTGCCTTTGAGTGTCACCTCTCTTCACTCTTTTAGGAATGTTACCACTTCTGTAGGCGGGAAAGTCTTCTCGCTGTTGCTTCAATACCGGCTCAGTAACACTAACAACCTCTGTAAACATAAACTCATTTAAAGCATGATTCACGGCGATGCATGAACACAGACGCTCGCCAAACACTTTCTCCCTCTCTGGTTAGGAAGTACATTTTACGGGTTGGCAAAAATAGGACGCAGAGACAGCAGCGTCGGAGTGTCCAGAAGATCGTAACGCTGTTTTGGTGTGTTCCGGAGATGTTTTTTTTTTTTTGAAAAAACTTGGCATATCAGTGAAGTCGGTGAACCGATTCACCGGACTCGTAAGCGTGGGCGGCCGGCTTTGCGTCGCCCATCAGCGATTACAGCACAACTGGAGGTCCTCACATTACAGCATGACCGCAGGTCGGGCAAGTTGTTTGGCGGATATTTTCTGCCCCTACCAGTATAGCATTTTTTCTTCGATTAGCGTCACCACCGCAGACTACCCCACCGGGTATGCCCTTTCACGGCTAATGCTTTTCATGCGCATCGTCGCCGCGGTTTATTGCATACCGATTGCATCACGATGCAACCGGCATGCATCAGGCGCGCGCATCGCTAGCTGCCTCGCGTACCAGACAGCACAGCACGCCCGGCACACACGACGACCTCGAAGAACTTTCTCCAGAGCTTTCTGCGCGATTGCGTGAAGCAACTGAACAAAATGATAACCGGGCGCTTTTGCGTGCCTGGAATGCGTAATTAAGTGACCGAGCCCGGGCGTTATTGAGCTGGGAAGCGAATTGTGTTTTTACTCGCTTCTGCGAATATCTCTTGCATTGGAAGCTGTTGCATGAATGGGAGGTAGTAAATTAGACGATCAGTTCTTGCTGCAAACAAGTGATCTCGTTTCAAAGAATTGTTGACGTTGCTTAAGTAATCAAGAAGCGAAGAATTCGACGTCAACTTTGTTCAAACAAAGCCAACATTCCACAAACATTTGTTTTGCCTTTCGGAATGGAATGTTTACCACTTCTGCAGGAAGGAATGTTACCACTTCTGCAGGCGAGAAAGTCTTCTCGCTGTTGTTTCAATACCGGCTCAGTAACACTAACAACCTCTGTAAACATAAACTCATTTAAAGCATGATTCACGGCGATCCATCGCAGACGCTCGCCAAACACCTTCTCCCTCTCTGGCTAGGAAGTACATCTTACGGGGTTTGCAAAAATAGGACGCAGAGACAGCAGCGTCTGAGTGTCCAGAAGATCGTAACGCTGTTTTGGTGTGTTCCGGAGATGTTTTTTTTGAAAAAAAACTTGGCATATCAGTGAAGTCGGCGAACCGATTCACCGGACTCGTAAGCGTGGGCGGCCGGCTTTGCGTCGCCCATCAGCGGATCATGGGCGGAGGGGCACTTCCCCGTCGGTGCCTGCTTCGATGCTTCGAGCTCGCATTGTGGCATCTAATTCCGGCCGAAGGAGAGTGATGCGATAACTTGCGACTCTTTACATGCGAATCACAGTTGGCTTTGTAATTGACGCAGTGATGTAACACGCTTTTTCCAGAAGCGCATAAATATTACGTACCGTTAAGCTACATTTCAACGATGTCATTTATGAGGGGCGTTTTTATTTTTGTTTTTTTTTTATGTCTGCATCCTATGGGGTGGTGTAACCGTTGAGGAAAATGTCATTTAGTCGTTGGTGAAGTGAAGAAGTTAGCTGACTGGCTAAGGGTGTAAGTATACGCTGATAGTTCGCATCGTCTCGAGTGATTAGCGCCTTGTAAACGAATCGACTAAAAATTTAGCACAGTGTGTAAATCTGCATAATCTAAGCAAACCGTTTTGTTCAATAAGATGACAGTTTTGCTATGCTCTTCAACGTTTTTAAACGCAAAAATTTAACTATTAAAGCTTCTTTCGTACTCGATATAAGTGACCGAGCTGTCATAATTGATCAGTAATAACCAGATCCATATAAACGACTTCAAAATTTCACTTAACAAACCACCGACCGCACGAGATCACTTCGCACCCGTCTCGCCAGCAGCTTCAAAACTTCAATGACGAGCGACCGTAAGTGGCCGGCGACCTCATCGAGCAGCGCTTTCGACAGCCGATTTTGCCTTCGATAGCTTACTAGATCACGCTGCCCCTTCGAGGCGAACGCACGTGATCATGGGCGGAGGGGCACTTCACCTCGAAGAACTTTCTCCAGAGCTTTCTGCGCGATTGCGTGAAGCAACTGAACAAAATGATAACCGGGCGCTTTTGCGTGCCGTGAGTCTCTCGATCTCGGTGGCTATGAACTTCCGAAGGCTTGTGCCCGTGTCGTGTCTCCTGCAGCGTGCTCCTTCTATCGAAGAGACCCCGACAGCCGTGTGCAACAGATTCCGGTTATGAGGTTCCTTTCACTTTTAACCATGCGTGTAGGCTACCAACGTCCCTAACCCTCCGCTCGGCTTCCTTGAAACGACTCACTGTTTCATAGTCTATAATCTCTCTCTCTCGTGCCATGCCCCTCCGTGACCGATAATTAGCCTGATATAGCCCAACAGTGGATGTGGGAGGAGGTCGCCATTAACGGCCAACCCTCGCCAAGGTTGATGTCAGTGTTCGGCGCATTCCTGTCCAACGCCATCCGGTACACATTTCGCGGAACGCGACGATGCCGACGATGGAACCGTGTGCATGTGCATTTCCTGGTTGCGCAATGTCCCCCAAAAGCCGCCCCAAACAAAACGAGGCTGAAACAGCGAGCGCCAAAACTTGGGCGCGATCGGGAGCCGGTCGGCACGTTTCGGGTGTTTATTAGCACATCAGGCGGTGCGTGCGACGTCCACGCCGTGAAAAGCGGAGGTGAAAAGCACGCGGCCCTCGGGTTTTTTATGGCCCGGTCGCGATGTTACATCACGATCGGGCGCGATGATTTGTTATTTAGTCCGCGAGCGCGAGAGTGAAAACTGGCACACCGGTCTCCCCGTGCAGGGTGGGGAGTCGCAGCTAACCTTGAAAGGAAAGACGATGTTGCGATCAAACAACAGGCAACCGGAGTTGGTTCCTCCGGATCGGTGGAACCGAACCTTCGACAACGGGTCGTTTGCGGCTAGTGTATTTCCCAGTCACGCCGCTCGCACCATGCCAAGTGTTTGGAAAGGTTTCTGTTTTCTTGACGTGGGATTTTACAGGTGACAACTTTTGTGATTGTGACCACAAGGGCCAGTGTTGCTGGATCGCTGATGGCAGTGGGTTAGTAGTGCGCAAACGGGTGACGAATTTTCAAAACAACTTTGTTCACGGTGTGATACAGGTTTTAACGCTGGTTACACATTTATCACTGTTTCTCAGCGTTGTTTGTCAATCTGGAGGCGTAAGATGGGAACTTGCAGCATATTCATGGCGTACTCTGGTTTACATGCAACTTTGAGGATTGCAGAAAGTTAATGAGATAGTATCAAGATGCAAACATTGGGTAAACGAATCTACTTGAACTGCACCCAAAAGATGGAATCCAAATGTTGAAAAGTTGTGGGTTAAAAATTAGTATACAAATTGTGCTGAGAACTGGAATCTTTTTTATGTATGCTCAGCAGTGAGTAAACGTATACTTGATGGATGCCTCCCTATACCATGCTTTAGAGTTCATGGCTTCACATCAAACAAACGTTCCGGATCTTTTTGCTACACATTGAAACGAGCTACATCTCCATTTCCAACCGTATTCTGTTGTCGAAATGATCTGCTAACTTCTCCATTCATTTTATGATACTAATGAACATTATTTTATCCTGTTAGCTAATGCATTTGACCACGTGAATTGTCTGTAACACCAGGAACATTCCAAATACTGCGTATCCGCATGGTTGAGTAGTAAAAAATAATAACAAATCTGAATACCAGCTTGAAGATTAGGTTTAACCCTTACTTATCCTTTGTGAAAGTTTTTTGTTGTCGAAACCCTCATCAAACGACATTAGTGCAAGGTCATTATATACAAATGACACACACGTCAAGCATATTGTTAAGTGAAAAAACCGGTTTGAAATTGAAATTGATGCTGCTTTTAAGCACCAAAGGAGAGATAAAATGCACAAACTAATCGTTCTCGTAATCATTATTCGCTGATGGACTCCGAAATGAATCTCCACGCTCCCAACACTTCCACCGAAGAGAATAACCTTCAACGCGGCCATTTGTTTACCTTCCGAAATGCTCTGGAATGCCGCCAGCAGTAGAAAAACCAATCCGACCGAAGCGAACGGAAGTTGCTGCATTTTCGATTGCACCAACATTTTAATCCAACCCGGGCCCAGTTGTCTGTTTATGCTGTGTCGTTTTTTTCTGCTTCTCCTCACCGTTCGTTCGCGTAAACGGTGCGTTCGCGCGGGTTGCGATGCGTATCTGAAACGCACGTGTCGCGCAACACATGCAACCCCGAAGAGAGGGAGACGGCCGCGATCGGTAACCACCGTATGCACTCGAGACTGTTTTCCGAACACTTTCGCTTATCTCACTCTTCCGTTGCTTCCTGCAGACGCTTCGGTTTCATTTCCAATTTTTCTGACGGCGTGCAATTGCTGAATACAGTAATCGCAGGCTGTGCCCGTTCCGATCGGGCGATTCGCGCCAACAGCTGATGATGATCTTCGCTGTGTGCGTGATTAAGTAACACTCCACGGAGGCGCGGAACGATGCCGCGTTTTTGGGCGCGCGCAGGTTTGGCTGATGTTTTTCTTAGCCCAACACCGGCTGGTTGGAAACGGAAAACGGAAAACAAACGTGATCGTGACGGGGAGGCACACTTTTTCCACTAATGTGGGTTTTCACGATGCATTCACTGGGCAGATGAACTTATGTCACTTTGTCAGCGGGTGCTCCAGCTCACTGCTGGAGCGGAAAGGTCGTCGTTGAATCGATTTCGAGCCGTGCTGATCTGATCGTACGGCTTATAAGGCACACCAATTCGCGATTCCGCGATCACTAGATAGACACTGCGAATTTATTTTCCTATCGAACACAATTGGTAATTGTTACAGCACCGAGCAATTTCCTTACACTTTTCTTTCTCTCTATCTCTCTCTCTGCAAATCGGGCAACTACTTTTACCAACATTCACTTTTTTCCTGTCGAACAATTGGGGCAGTAAACGCGTTGTTACTGTCTCGTTCCGAGTGCAGAAAGCACGACCAATCTTTTACGAGCCACGGTAGCACGAGCTGCGGACGGAACACGCGGAACCACCGCGAACGATGGTTTAATGGAAACTGGTTGGTATGCGTCTTTGCCCCGTGCGATCTCGGATGCGTTTCTTTGCGTGGTTGAAACAAACAAACGGTCGCTTTTTGGGTGGGGGCTTAAATGCCCCACTAGTGCAGGGGCTGCAGGACCAGTTTCACTGAAAGCGAACTGGGGCCTCTGTGTTGAGGGTTGAAATACAGTGGCGAGATATATACTTACTATGTAAATTGCGCAAGTATGTTTATGCGTCTTGATTACTATTTTTATGTTAATTGTAGTGTTAGTTTTATATGTTTTTGACTATTTTTTTATATTATCTTAACGTTTTTAACACTATAACATGTCTTTTTAAATTCAGCATTTACCATGATTTTGAAGATAAGGTTATAATGGTTAAGCTGAAGACTGAACATTAACATAACATAAAATAAATTAATTAACATGAGTACCTAAAAATATAAGGCAACCTTAAACAACTGGCAGGTAATGAAAAGGATCAAAAATAAATAAAAAAATCAGTAAAATGACCGCTTTCAGTACGGCCGTGTTGACCCGGCCAAGTAACCCTGCACCCAGTTCGCGCACCCACCACCATCCACTCTGTGCGCGAAGGTGCGATCGTAGCGCACCTAGGTTTTTTTTCTCTGCATCATTTTTCACACGCCGCGTGATGAGATGCTTCGCAGCCTCATAGGTCGCGCCAGTTTGAAGTTCATGGAAGCTGGCAGGGTTGTTCCGCCAACCGACGGCCCTTGGCCGTGGCTGTGCCCGACAGTCCGGTCCCTCGGTTCAATGATAACATCTGATAATGATGCCAACCGGGCGTTGCGTCACGGTGCCGATTAGGTGCGATAATTTATGGTAATTCACGGTACAAACTTTACTGTGATTGGAGGTCTTGCATCGATTCAATTAGCGCAGCGTTTAAAATATGGTTCAAAATAAATCGACTTGCTATTGCTCCAATAATGTACTGCACGAAATATGTATTACTTCAATTAATTAAGTGAAAGAAATTGCATTGCATAAGCGCCGCCACCAGCCATGGGTTTTACCCTTTCACACCAGCGCCAGTGTAATTATCATAAACAATGCGATGTTAAAGACTCATAAAAACGCGCGCGCCAATTCCTAATTAGGACCCGTTCCTAAGCCCCGTCCCAAAAACGGATGTGCGCACTGGCGGTAATTGTCAAAGTAAAAACACGGAGCCCGGTTGGGGGTAGTACGGTTTTGCCTTAGCGTGAATTATATTTAGGCCCGTTTGGTCGCACACCGCCTGCGCCCGACGCGCTTGGCTGGCTGGCTGGTTGGTTTTGTACTGAGGCTGAAGGATGTCCCGTCCAACGTTGGCCCGGTCTCAGTGGCCGATGTTATGCGATATAGCTGCCAGCTCCTCGCGCAGGGTGAAATTTCTTCCTCTTGCGTAAGGTGGCATCATGTTGACGGTCAGGAAGTAAAGGCCTCGGGTTCTGCGGGCGAGATACGACAGTGGTTAGAGTTCCTTCCCCAGAGCACGGAGCGTAATCAAAGCGCACAGGTCATGCGAAGCCAATTGCATAATCGCGGTCTGAAGTTCCGTGTTTTTGGGACGATGTGTGAAGAGATTAGGCGGTGTAATGAGAGCAAAACGCAAGCAAGCCGGACCGAGTGACAGAAAACAAACGTGATCGTGACGGGGAGGCACACTTTTTCCACTAATGTGGGTTTTCACGATGCATTCACTGGGCAGATGAACTTATGTCACTTTGTCAGCGGGTGCTCCAGCTCACTGCTGGAGCTGCGGGAGAGATACGACAGTGGTTAGAGTTCCTTCCCCAGAGCACGGAGCGTAATCAAAGCGCACAGGTCATGCGAAACCAATTGCATAATCGCGGTCTGAGGTTCCGTGTTTTTGGGACGATGTGTGAAGAGATTAGGCGGTGTAATGAGAGCAAAACGCAAGCAAGCCGGACCGAGTGACAGATGGTTGAAATGTATCTTGACGCGCTGTGCATCACGCATCGCTTAGCAACGAAACAGGTTTGCTTTGATGGTCGTTCAACGAGCTGATTGCAGCCGACTTGGAATGAGCACGGGTGTGGCGGTCGCAATATATGTCGCAACACGCCGATAGAGTAAGACGCTCTCACTTTCTGGCCGTGACTACCGGTTTGCGCGGGTTGCCCCGGCGTACTTACGTGTTCGGGGTGTGCGCTCCCATAATGGCGGTCTGGTCGTCCGGTCCGCCACCCCTGCAGATGCCCAGCATGTACAGGTACCAGTGGGCACACCGGTACCCGTAGAATCCGACGTCCGTCGCGATCGACTCCGCGTAGTACTCGGGCGCCCGGTTGTGGTTGCACTCGCCCGTCGTCATCATGGTGGAGGCATCGCAGCCCGGCTGCATCACGCCCCCGTTCACGAAGAAGTCGGTGTGGCCGCTCGGGTGCAGGATGCCCCGCTGGAACACGTCCGTGTGGATCACCTGCACGAAGTCCGCGTCCGACTGGTCCAGCTTGTACTCGTTCGAGGCGAACACGAACAGCGGCTTGGCCGGGTCGAGTCCCGTGATGCGCTTCAACCGACCCGCCCGCAGGTAGTTGGCGATCATGCCGGAAGTTTGGCCGCCGAGGCTGAAGCCCACCACGTGGATGTCGTCCAGCGGGACGATGTCGATCGCGATGAGGAAGTCGAGCAGCTGGGCCGTACAGTTCGCCACCGTCGGCAGGTTGCGCACGGCCTGCAGATAGCACGGCTCCAGCGCCAGCGGATTATAGTCGACGGAGATGATGTTGTACTCGCCGTGCGCGAAGTACGCCGGCCGTATCGTTGGGTTGGGCGCGTAATCACGATGGCCGGTGTAGCCGTGAATCAGCACTATCAGCGGGCGTCCTTTGATAAAGTTGGCCGTTCGGATCGTTTCCGGATTGAACATATCCAGCCGGGTGGGGTTTTCTTGCGTTTCCCTTGAGGCGGAGAGAGAGATGAATGGGAAACGAAACAGAAATAGGTCAAGGTCAACACTGGCAGCACTTGGTGAGTTAGAGAACAATACAATTCAACAGTTGTACAGTTGCAGATAAGAGCGATTGATGGATTATCGTACAGGTCCTTGACTACTCGAAGAAGTGTTCATATGACCACATTATTCGGAGTATAACACTGAGAGAGCTCGTGTTGTATCAGCTACAAGATGTGCTCAACAAATCTCTCTGTATAACAACGTCAATATGCAACAAAAGCTGAGTAATGCGTATGCCGGAACCAGTTATTTCCGAAAGGGGTTATAATCTTTTCTGACACGATGCCGACAAGAGATAAGATTAACCACCCACCTTGAAATCATCCGTTATGATGTAACAGGAGTTAAATGCGTCAAAAAACAGCCAATCAAAGCCTACGTTTATTCAATTAACGGTAGGCAAATAGCGCATTATCACAGATCAACGACCTGACCTATTCGTACGTCATAAACTATTCCCACCGCCACACTACCCACGTTGCAGATAACCTGTCCAGCGGTCGCATCTACTATCGTCACTGATAACGTAGCCCGAGTTGCACGTGTTGGACGTCGCCCGACAATGTCACCCAGTCAGTCTCCGGAACCAGCATCCTTGCCGTGCGTGATACGTACACGATAAGTCAACGCTGTAAACCGACGCACGGCGTCGATGGCAGAGCGATAAGTTGCCGGCTCGTCACACTAACACGCCCCAAAAAGGACCGTCTCATCCTCGATCACGTGCGGGCGCACCATGCTTCCAGACCGGAGCGAATCCAGACGAACCGCACACTATACTCCACAGGGATTCTTGCCAGTCATGGACCGTTTTATCAAGAGCGCTCGCTTTACGAGGTGGTCTGTTTATTTTTTGGTGTAACATAAAAGCGAGTGGCGCTGGCCGTAGTCACGGTCACTGTTGAGATTGATCTGATACAGCGATGAGGTGCCAAACGATGGGAACCGTGTTTGGGGCGGTGGTGATCTTCGCGCTTGCTGGAGGTTCGCACGCGGCGAACATACTCTTCATGTCGGGTGTTCCTTCGCCCAGCCACTACATATGGTGAGTAGAAGATATTAGGACCTTCGGAGCGGAACCTTTTTTCAATATCCCTGGTTTTTACCAATATTCCTCATCAGGTTACGTCCACTGATGTACGAAATGGGACGTCGCGGTCACAACGTGACCGTCCTGAGTGCGGACATCGAGAAGAAACCGCCGGCAAACGTGACGTACATCCATCTGGAAAACTTCTACAGCACCATGTACAACACGACGATGCGGGAGAAGCTGGACTTCTTCAAAATGGCCAGCGAGAGCCCGACCACGATGTTGGGATTCTTCGACGAGTTCGGAATCAATCTCTGCGAGGCGGCCATCAAGTCGGAAGGGTTGCATGCGCTGCTGCGCTATCCGAAGGATTTCAAGTTCGATCTGTTCGTGGCCGATTTCATGATCGGTCCGTGCGTGCCGGGGATCATTATGCATCGTTTCAAAAACTTGCCGTACATTCCGTCCACACCGTACAACGCACCGTCCACGGCGGCGGCCGTGCTGGGTGCGTACGCCTACTCCGGGCTCGTCCCGAACCACGTGTTCGACACCCCGCAAACGATGAGCTTTGTGCAGCGCGTGCAAAACCTGTACTACGATCTGTACGAGATGATCCTGCACGAGGTGTACCTGCACCCGGCGGCGGACCGGATCATACGGCAGGTGTACCCGGACGCGCCGCCTTCGAACAGCTTCTACCGGAACGTGCGCCTCTCGTTCATCAACGTGAATCCGATCATCCAGTACAAGGAACCGATGATGCCGAACATGATCCCGGTCGGGGGACTGCAGATCCAGCCGCCGAAGCCACTGCCGGAGGACTTGCGGCGCGTGGTCGAGGCGGCCAAGAACGGGTTCATCCTGTTCTCGCTCGGAAGTAACGCGCGCAGCGACAGCCTCGGGCCGGACCGGGTGCGCAACATCCTGCTGGCGATGGAACGGTTGCCCCGGTATCAGTTCCTGTGGAAGTTCGAGTCCGACGAGTCGAAGCTGCCGATGGCGGTCCCGAAGAATGTGTACATCCGGGCGTGGATGCCGCAGAACGATCTGCTCGCGCATCCCAACATTAAGCTGTTCATCACGCACAGCGGGCTGCTGAGCACGCAGGAAGCGATCTGGCACGGGGTGCCGATCATCGGCTTTCCGCTGTTTGCCGACCAGTTCCGGAACATCAACTACGGCGTCGAGGTGGGCATCGGGAAGCGGCTCTCGATACAGAACTTCCAGGCCGACGAGCTGGTGCGAACGGTGCAGGAGATGCTGGGCAGTGGCAAGTACAGCCAGCGCATGAAGCAGGTGTCACGGTTGTTCCGCGATCAGCCCGAGAGTCCACTGGAGCGGGCAGCGTGGTGGTGTGAGTGGGTACTCCGGAACCCGGACGCCGATCTGCTACAGTCACGGGCCGTTTATATGAGCTGGTTCAGGAAATACTCCTACGATGTTATAACGTTCGTGCTGGCCGTTGTACTAGTGCTCGGTGTGCTCGCCTGGAAAGTGGCGCTCTTTGTGAAGAGGACTTTCTTGGACGGAGGTAAAAAATCAAAGACTGAATAGAGGAATTTCGCAAATGGACGGTTTCGAATATAGACTTAAAGTGAGAGGAAAGCGTTCAAAAACTTAAACATACTGTATTGCCTGCTAGAACGCAACAAGTTAATCTACAAACATTCGTACAAACCCGATAAGGGTGCCGTGTACCTGTGCTGATCTAATAAACTATTAAGTACCTCGTGTAAAGATAAAACGACACGTTCTGGTTGGGACATTGTTTGACCGTCTCGAAGCACTTGAGAAAGTTCCAGTCGACGGCGGCCGCCAGCCGGAAGCCGATCGTGACCGCGAGCAACCCAAACCACCGTCCCTGTCCGTAGACGTTCGTGCACATCACTTCAGAGTCTGATCGTTACCGCAACCGTTCACTCAAACGTGCATCTTCTTGTGCCCGAGAACAATAAAAAAAAAACAAAACAAAGCCCGTCACACACGATCGTTCGCACAGCTGCCGCCGGAAGGTGCAAGCATTCTAAAAGCGCGAAATTTCTCTTTTACCACTTTTATACGACAAATTCGATCGGCCGCAGGCAGGCGATGCGCCGTCGAACGCGCGCTTATCGGAACACGTTCCGGGTGGCAATTATTCACCCGTTCGGTTTATCGTTTGTGTTTTAGCGGGTTAAACGCGACAAAGCAAACAGCCAAGAACGGCAGACCAGGCCGCGAGTGCTTCGGATGCTATTGTGTGCACCGCGTCGAAGCGATTGGCTCCAACTGGTGGATGCACTTTTTCGCCGGTGGGGCGCATTCTTACCAGGCTTGCGACACCGGTCCGCACGGGAGAACGCCCCGTCGTGCATCCTTTCAGCGGTGTACGTGAGTTGCTGCTTTTTTTCGGGGGGAGTACAAGATTCTTGACGCCGGTTCGGTGTTTGGCTGACCTTAATCGAACTTTCATGCAAATATGAAGGTACCCCCAGAGAGCGTCTCGGATCGCTCGGCCCGTTCAATCTCGCTTGTTCTGCGACTGCGACTTACATACGATGTGATAAGATGGCGCTTGAACAATATCATTATGATTACGCTTAATTATGATGTCTATGTCAAGGTGGCCACAATGGACCTAACACCTAATCAGGATTGTAATTAGCGGATGATTTTGAGAGCGGAGGATGCCTCGATTCCAATAGGTTAATGATGGCGATGAAGAACAGGGTCATGAACTTGAGCTTCTGCTGTGGTGTATTGACAGTGTATTGATCAACGTGTACTGTGAACGTCCATGTACTATGTGTTGTGCACGCTGTGTATCATACTACATTGCAAATGCCACACAAAGTTATTACCAACGAATGACATAACAAAATATAATTTTTAATTAACGACCAAAACGTCGTGTAAAACAATGTGAAGCTTTAAAACAACCATTAAAAGATAGGCGATTTTCTGCATGCAAAGGGAGTGACGGGCCTGTGTGTTCAAAGTGCGAAGTATCGCTTATCGGAGGAGAAAACACTAGTAGCTGCTTATTAGGAATAGCTTAAAAATCACCCGTCGCATAGCGCACGCCAGAACGGAGGCATGCGCCTCCCAGTGTACAACATTATTCTACCGGTTCAATGAAAAAAAAAACCCGATAAGCGTGCTGGTGCTCGTTATGTTGTGGGGAAATTAAATTAACATAAATAAATAAATTGTAGCGCGTTAATTAAGCAAGCATTAAGGGCACTATAAATCACAAAGCGGTGGTAATGAAAGTTAAGATAGTAGGCTGGCCTAGCGCACCTTTTCCGGGGGAGATTGCGTGCACTTCCACGTGACAGCTAACGTGGAACAGGAAGTGGCTAATAAGCGCAATTATCATTGTGGTTTTACCTCAAAATTCTCACAAACCGCGAGCTGCTATTAGTTGGCTTGCTAGATGATTGCGATGGACCTCCTTGACTTACCGGGTATCGATTGTATTGTATTGGCAATGGTGGTGATATGTTTACAATATATAAAAAAAACAATCAAGGATTACATTACTTAAATGTCATATGAAATATATTTATTACCTATTTTAGCATTAGTACATCGAACACATTTAGACCTGCACAAGCTACAAAGATCATTCTTAAGACAAACAAACATACAGTGGCTCACATTTAAAATGGTACATCTCAAATGATTACATACATCTCGCTACGAAGTGCGCTTCCTTTCAATTTTTTTTACAACAATGTTTTTTTTAATAACATAAAATCATGCTTTTAACAATGTGTATCCATATGCAATCTCTCCCATATTCTCTTCCTAACTGAAAATTTATCCCTCGGTGCTGGTCCCTCTGGAAAGGGAAATTTGACGGTACAAATATTGGCTACAAAGATCATTCTTAAGACAAACAAACATACAGTGGCTCACAGTTAAAATGGTACATCTCAAATGATTACATACATCTCGCTCCCTTTGAATTTTTTTTACAACAATGTTTTTTTTAATGACATAAAATCATGCTTTTAACAATGTGTATCCATATGCAATCTCTCCCATATTCTCTTCCTAATTGAAAATTTATCCCTCGGTGCTGGTCCCTCTGGAAAGGGAAATTTGACGGTACAAATATTTGGCTAGGGATATAAATGAATCTATCCTTATCGCGATTGGCGGTAGCGCGAAGGGCGTTAATCCTTTGACGTGTTTCATTTTAAAGACGAGCCTGCGGACAAACACCATTCGACTTATTCGACACCCTCAGTCTCAGTCATCATATAAAAGCCTGATCTTCACTGCAGCACGTTGGTTGCACAGTGGATCGAATGCAACCCGTCGTGATCCTGAAAAGGCACCAAAGTTCAGAAAGATTATGTGAATATGCCCACATACTATTGCGACCTATGTCATCTCGTCCTTACCCTCGTGCACCGAAACCTACGAGGTGCCACCGTACTGCTGTTGGATGCTTCTGCAGGAGTTTTCCACCTCCATTATCTGCCGCTCCAGCGGGTCGAACACTTGCTGCAGCGTACTGGTGAACGTGCTCTTCTGACTGAGCAGCTGTTCGGCGCGCGCCAGCGCCTTCATGCCCTTGGCGATCACGTCTTCGAACGTGTCCCTTTCGTTTTGTCTTCCGTTTGCTACCTTCGGACGTTTGTGTCCAC